>BQKN01065062.1:0-44217 GCA_022839385.1 Asparagus kiusianus
TGAAAGTTACAGCCGTTTCTTCGAAACATGTTATTTTCTTCGACCAGTTCCGCATTTGGGCTTGCGACTGTCCCACTTTGACATAAACATATCTGCTGTGTGTTCTACACATGAGAGCTCTGCCAACTCTTTGACCCACACTAAGGTTCAACCCACCACAATGTCCAGAATTAATCCAGGTGAATGCCCATCTTTAAATGTCCTACTGTTTCCGATTATGACCCTCCGTCACTGACTGTAGAAGGAAGGTAGTGCAAATCTAATTCAAAAATAAAAATAAAATTAGACTTAGAGATTTTCTTACCACTATTACCTCTATTTATGATAATTTAAAGGGCCAGATTGGGGGAAAAGGAAAGTTTACTTGGCATCATCAGATTGCTCTAGGAGAGTCATGTGGAAGCTTGAGGTTTAATGGCAGGAAAGATCGTGGACAGAATAATTGCTCATCCATCCGACCGGCCTTACAAGTCAATGAGTCAGATGACAAGATCTTTGAGATGAAGAGTAATCACTACAAATGGAAGAGCCACGTTACAAGATTTTTGAGGTGAGATTAATCAGCACAAATGATACTAATTTGACTTTGCCTTTCAAGTAAATGAGTCATGTGACAAGATTTTTAAGATGAAGAGTAATCAACACTCATGAACATTGATTAAAACTAGGCCACTTTATTAAATTTCTAAAATTATTGAACTTTGCCTCTTGATTCCCTCATGTGACCTTTATTTCTATTTTGTAATTTACTACTCTTTCTCATTTGGGGGTTACTGATTCAGAATAGTAAACGCATGGGACTAAAACACTCGTTAGCAAACAAAGGATAAAGGGGAATTACAAAAGATTTTGTCAAGAATGGGATTCGAACCCATGCCCTTTCGGACCAGTACCTGAAACTGGCGCCTTAGACCAACTCGGCCATCTTGACTTGTGGCGTCAGCTGAAGTATTCTAATTTTATCAAATAATAAAATCCTACATTCGAAACCCCCATCCGACAACAGAGGAGATGGAAAGGCTGATGAAAATGGTCTGAGACAAACAATCCCCCAATAAATCCAATCAAAATCCTCTCGTCCTCCACAAAACCCCACCGACAATCCTCATTCTCCGCCGGCACACTCATTTACCCGAATCACCTAAATCTGGCTTGACCAATTAATTTGAGAAATTAAGGCCCACTATTACATCATTTGAATCCAAAATGCAACGGCACTTGCAACAGCTGAGATGAAAAGGCTGAAAATAAATATCATGATATGCTGAAACAAGGAGTAACTCCAATCAAAACCACCTGAATCCTCACTCTCATCTTCTTATTATTGATTATGCACTAACTTGGCATACCAATTGCTTGACAAAACTCCCCAACGAAACCTCAACTCTCAATCCGATGATCCACCCATAAAGAGGTCTCGGTTAGAATAATCTGAATGCACTTCTTTCCTTATGGGTACGTAGTTGGCAGGCTGATGGATTTGTTCGCAGAGATTGTCGGTAGGTTCGACGGTGCTTCGAGAGTATTTGAGGAGATTTGTAGTGGTGATCTAATTTGTTGGAATGCGGTTACGACTGCGATAGTGTTTGGCTGCCTTGGATCTTTCCCACGCAGTGGTATGCTGGTGGGATCAGTGAAGGAGTTCTCGCAATGTCAGCATGCGATGTTGTCTCGTGGGATTTCCAAGATTTCAGGTTTCATTCCGAAGGATGATGAACATAATGTTGTTAATTCTTTAAAAGAAATGATACAAGACGGAGTGGTGATCAACAAGTGCACCCTTTCTAGTTTACTCCTTGCTTGCTCTGAAATTTTTCTTGGATAAAAAAGAATGTAAATTCATTGACACTGAAGCATGGATTATTTACTTAAAGGGGGTTTTATCGTTACTTATACCACGGTTTGTAACATTTAAATGGCCAATAAAATATTCGAGGAGCTGGGCTTGGTGAAGAGTACCTGGTTGGAGTTCAATGTAGGGTGTTGGGCGTAGAGTCACGCCCTCACGCCGCGGAAGCGATATCACCCGAGAGAAAGCATTGGCCTTTATTTTCACAAAAGCTCAAATCAACCTCTATATTCCCATTTCACAAATGAAACAAGAACAGAAGTGAAATATCTCAACAAAGTGAGATATACACTCTTCCTCTCAGTAGTTCTAGGACTGAATGTCGAGGGAACCTACAAGCAATAGTTAACTATTGTTCCTGGTCAACCTCTCATCAGTTCTAGGACTGACTTGTCGAGTGATCCTACAAGCAAAACCAACTCACAGTTAAGGCACGAGATTTATGTGGTTCGGCAAACTTGCATACGTCCACGGGAGGGAGTTTCACTATGAGGAGAATACCAAACTTGTACAACTCACAAGCTCTCTCTCTCTCTCTGCTTTTTCTCTCTTCAAAATCTCTCAAGAATTTCCACTTTTTTTCTTTTCTTCCTCACACCTTCTGTCTTCCTCACCTCTCCTATTTATAAGCAAAGAAGAGGGGACAAGAGAGTATGGGTGAGCATGGGGGAAGCATGGGTGAGCATGGGGGGCATAGGGGGTTCCACCATCTCTTGTCCTACCATCCTACATTCACAATTCTCCATCTCGTTCATCATTTGATAAACGTTAAATTTTAAACGAACACCAGAAGAGCACCATGAACATCACCAGAGAGATCTGAAATACCAAATCAGGTCAAAACCGGGCCAAACTATCTGCGCCATTATACCGTAACTGCCTATGTACCCTCCACCAGGATCAAGCTAACCGTAATTCTGCAATTATTCTCCAACATAGTCTCCACTTCACCTCCATTACCGCCTCAAAGGATCATGCCCTCTTGGACAGATCAGCACGGGCTGATATGAAGCAAGTTCAAGTAATCCTGGAATTTGCTGCCTGTCACCACCTTGGTTAACATGTCTGCGGGATTCTCATTCGTGTGCACCTTCATGAGAGAAATATCACCTTTCTCTATGACATCCCATACAAAATGATACCTAACCTCGATATGCTTGGTACAAGCATGGTGAACTTGATTCTTAGCCAAATGAATCGTACTTAAACTATCGCACCACAAGTTCACAGTATCCTGCTCAATCCCCAAATCATCTAGAAAACTGTACAACCACAATGCTTCATTTACTTCCTCCGTCATGGCCATGTACTCGACCTCTGTAGTAGAAAGTGTCATTGTAGCCTGTAACATCGATCGCCAACTAACTGGAGCTCCATGTATATTAAACACATAACCAGTAGTAGATCGTCGTTTGTCTAGATTGCCCGCATAATCTGAGTCAACAAACCCATTAATCTGACACGTATCTCTACCAAAGCACAGACCCGTATCTGCAGTACCCTTCAAGTACCTTAGGACCCACTTTACCGCTTCCCAATGCGTCTTTCCCGGATTCACCATGAATCTACTGACAACACTGACAGCATATGAAATATCTGGACGTGTACACACCATTACGTACATTAAGCTGTCAACTGCACTGCATAGGGGACACGTTCCATGTGTGTCTTCTCTTTTGCTGTAGTGGGAGATTGTTTGCCTGAAAGCCTGAAGTGTGGAGCCAATGGAGTCACCGCTGACTTAGCACTTTGCATCCCGAACATCGCGATCACCCGCTTTATATAGCCCTTCTGACTCAAGAACAATCGCCGATTCGCCCGCTCTCTTCTAATCTCCATACCCAGTATTTTTCTTGCAGCACTCATGTCCTTCATCTCGAACTCTTTACCAAGTTGAGATTTTAGTCTATCTATCTCCATCTTGCTCCTCGAAGCAATAAGCATGTCATTCACATACAAAAGAAGATAGATATAATTACCTCTACGAAGCTTCCGAATGTAGACACAATAATCATAGTCACTTCTGGAAAACTCATGCTTCAGCATGAAAGAGTCAAATCGTTTGTACCACTGCCGATGAGATTTCTTCAATCCATATAATGATTTCCTCAAGCGACATACATAATGCTCCTTATCCTCAACCTTGTAGCCCTCAAGTTGATGCATATAGATTTCTTCATCCAAGTCTCCGTGCAAGAATACCGTCTTTACATCGAGTTGTTCCAGCTTAAGATCACCATGAGCAACAATACTTAATAGCACCCGAATAGAAGTGTGTTTTACCACCGGAGAAAATATCTTATTGTAATCCATACCCTCTCTTTGTGCTAACCCTTTAGCCACTAGCCTCGCCTTGTACCTTGTACCATCGAGCTCTGAAGGATCTTCCTTTCTCTTATACACTCACTTACAACCAATAGCTTTTTTCCTACGGGCAATGGGACCGTCTCCCATGTTTGGTTTTTCCGAAGAGATTCTATCTCCTCTTCCACCGTAGCCAACCAACTCTCATTATCCTTATCCTGAATAGCTTCTTTGAAGGTGACCGGCTTATCATCCTTCACTGAGAGTGTATTCTACTAAATTAACATGCACATAATGCTTCAGGGGTTGATCAGACCCTAGCTTCGGTACCTGTTTGTATGCTCACCTTGGCCTAGTGGAAGCCAAACTATCCTCGAGCTACTGTTATTGTAGTGCTTGTATATTTTCTTGCTGAATCTCCTCCTGTTCAAGCTCATCATCTTCATGATCCTCCTCTTGAACGCGACTAGAACCTGGTTGGTCCTTGGGTTTTATTTCAATCACCTGGGACTTTGAAGTCCCAGCAGTCCCAACACCATTAACCTTGGGCGCCCTAGCAATCATGGATTTCTCATCAAATGTAATATCACTGCTGATCATAAACTTCAAATCTTCTGTACACCAAAGGCAATAGCCTTTTACACTCTTTGCATACCCCAATAATATAGCCTTCTTAGCCCTCGCGTCAAGCTTTCCCTCATTGACGTGATAATAGGCGGTACACCCGAAAATCCGGAGCCTCCCATAATTTGCATTCTCACCTGACCACACCCTAAAGGGTGTATTATCATCGAGTGTAGAATGTGGAGACCGATTCACTATGTAGCAAGTTGTAGCAATCGACTCTTCCCACCATTCTTTGCCCAAACCAGCATATGATCGCATACTAACTGCTTTCTCCTGCAGTGTATGGTTCAGCCTCTTCATGATCCCATTATGTTGTGGTGTTGATCTGACTAACCAGTGTCTAGCAATGTCATCCTGATCACAGAACTCCTTGAATGCACCATCTGTATACTCTGTACCATTGTCAGATCTCAGTGTCTTCAATTTCTTCTCTATCATGTTCTCAACCATCACCTTCCACTTCTTAAATATCTCAAATATCTCATTCTTATGCTTCAGAAAATAAATCCAAGCATATCTAGAATGATCGTCTATGAACATGACAAAATATCTGGAGCCACCCTTGGAAGTTGTTTAAGCGGACCCCAAATATTCGTGTGCACATAATCTAGTATACATCTGCTCTTGTGATTGCTTCACAGAAATTGAACCCTGTGTGCTTTTCCATACACACATTTCTCGTAAAAATCCATGCAAGGTTTCTTCAGATTCTTCAGCAAATCCTCTTTACCAAGCAGATTTAGACCCTTCTCTAACATGTGCCCAAGTCGTCTATGCCATAACCATGTGTGCTCACATGGGTCTCCATCACTTCCGTCAGTTCCAACCGTTACATCTTCTAACACTGTTGTACCCGAGAGAGTATATAGATTACCGTGACGAATACCCTTCATCACTGCTAAGGGACCCCGAACAACTTTCTTTACTCTGTTCTCTGTTACTATTCTGCAACCTCCGGAGTCTAAAGCACCAACTGAGATAAGATTTTTTCGCAAGTCAGGAACGTGTCTCACATCCGTCAGGGTACTGATCACTCCATCGTGCATCTTGATTTTGATATCGTCAAGCCCCACCATTTTACAAGCATGGTTATTCCCCATCAATACGGTTTTACCATCAATGCTTTTATAGGTAGTAAACCATTTTCTATTTGGGCATATATGGTAAGAGCAACCCGAATTAAGAATCCACTTACCGGAAGTATCTTCGCCACCCATAACAATATAACATTCTTTATCGCTCCATTCCTCCGAGACGTAACTCGCCTCTTTCTTGCCTTCTTTCCTCTCAGTTTTATTGTTGTTCTTTTTCCCACCTACTTTCTTATTAGGATAGTCGACCTTGAAATGCCTAACTTCACCATATTTGAAACACGTTCTTCCCGCAAGAGGTCTTGTTTTAGATCTAGACTTTCCTCCCTTACCTTTTTCTCCCTCATTGCTCCTTCCTCTAGCAAACAATCCCTACGCTTGTTCTTTGTTACCACCAGTAGTCATGTCACTTGTTATAATATTCTGAAGGTCCTCCGCTAGATGCGTCATTCTAGTCTCATCCATTGTCAAATTACCTCCCACAGGCATCAGTGTTTGCACCAGGTTCTCATAAGACTTCAGCAGAGATGGAAGTAGTAGAAGCGCATGATCCTTATCTTCAACTGTCACGTCTATGTCCTTTAAGTCTGATATGATCCTATCAAACTTGTTGATGTATTCCCGGATTGATGAGCCCTCCTCCATCTTGTAAGTATACAATTTGGATTTCAAATAGATCCGGCTCGTTAGACTCTTTATCATGAATGTGCTTTCTAACTTCGACCACACGCCCACAGCCGTTTCCTCTCCATCTACCAAGAAAGCTACATCCCTTTCAAGGCAAAGGATAATCGACGCACGTGCTTCCAGATCCAGCTCCTCCTAATCTTCATCAAACATATTCTTATGCTTCTTCTCTTTTCTAGCCAAAACTTTGTGCAATTTTTACTAAATCAACGAGTTTTTCATCTGCATCCTCCAATAGGAGAAATCATTCTTCCCATTGAACTTTTTGATCTCGTACTTTCTAATTTTAACTGTTTTACTTGTTGACGCCATTCTCCGCTTGTATAAATAAATCCGCTTCTCTTAGAAATTCTAACAAATACCTTGTGTTCACCACATAATAATCAAGCACAACCTCAGATCAGAAATTTTACCACCTCTAATCTGAATAAATGGCTCTGATACTAATTGTTAGTCGTAGAGTCACGCCCTCACGCTGCGGAAGCGATATCACCCGAGAGAAAGCACTGGCTTTTGTTTTCACAAAAGCTCAAATCAACCACTATATTTCCGTTTCACAAAGGAAACAAGAACAGAAGTAAAATATCTTAACAAAATGAGATATACACTCCTTCTCTCAACAGTTCTAGGACTGAATGTCGAGGGAACCTACAAGTAATAGTCAACTATTGTTCCAGGTCAACCTCTCATCAGTTCTAGGACCGACTTGTCGAAGGAACCTACAAGCAAAACCAACTCACAGTTAAGACACTAGATTTATGTGGTTCGGCAAACTTGCCTACGTCCACGGAAGGAGGTTTTCACTATGAAGAGAATACCAAACTTGTACAACTCACAAGCTCTCTCTCTCTCTGATTTTTCTCTCTTCAAAATCTCTCAAGAATTTCCACTCTTTTTCTTTTCTTCCCCATACCTTATCTCTTCCTCACCTCTCCTATTTATAAGCAAAGAAGAGGGGACAAGAGAGTATGGGGGGAGCATGGGGGCATTGGGTTGTCCTACCATCCCACATTCACAAAGACAAAGGGATATGGGAAATCTTGTAGAATGAACATGTGGAAGAATCAGAAAAAAAACCAGTTTTACTGGCATAAGTCGACTCATGCACAGAGGGTAAATCGACTTATGGTAAGTCGACTTGACAGTGTGCACGAGTCGACTTACGATCTGCACTGGAGTTATGGGTTTTTGCTCTGCCAAGTCGATTTATCAGGTTTTATAAGTCGACTTACGAACTGCTCTGGAATTGTTGTTTTTCTCTCTGCCAAGTCGACTTATACACACTGTTAAGTCGACTTACGACGGGTTTTTTGCATATTCAGGTTTCCTGTTTGCACTCTGATTGGGTTTTTGTTTTGATATAAATAGGGAAACGATTTGTTAGGGTTTTTAATCAGAGATTAAGGAATCTTTTGAGCATTGTGAGAGGGAGATATTGTGAGCAAGGTGAGATCTTTGGTTGAGGGTTATTTTGAGGGAATTTGTGTGATTGTAATCCTTTGTACTCTCCTTGATTTAGTGAAATCTCCCCATCCCTCCCCGTGGACGTAGGCAACTTGCCGAACCACGTATATCTTTATATTTGGATTGATTTGTCGTATTAGGCTTGGTTTGTGCAAGTGTTTGGTTCTCTTCTACTCGTGATCACAGGTTCGTTGTGTGTGCGTGCAACGCTTTCGCATAGGCGCGCGACAGAACATCTTAACTATTTTTGTGAACTCCTTCTTTCATGTTTTCGGGCTAAGAAAGAACAGAGGTATGCTTTAGTGATCAATTGAACAATGTTAATTACTACAGCGCACATATGAAAGGTTAAATCATGGCTCATATAGTCATATAATTAAGTTTGTGTGTTCCAAGAAGTTGTGAACGCTTTAATTGTTGCTCAAGAATCTCCTTAGCTGATTTGAGAATATTGAAAAGATGCAACAGAGGGAAGTCGATAGTCTGTTTGTCTGAAAGAGATCCTAATGCATATGTGGGGTTGTAACTTGCAAATCATGAAAAATGCAAATACTGGCTACAAACAAATCCTTTATCCTTCTCAATCTGTTATCTTTGCTGTTAACAAGCATTTTTCTATGGATATACTTCCAATCAAGTAGAAAGTTATCCCACTTCGTTCGATTCTTATGCTAACATAAATGCTTACAGATAAGGCACCTCACACCTACATGACATTACATCTAAATCAAGTATAGCATTTATTGGTAGATAAGCTTGTTGACATCTCGCTTGGGCATGGAGGAGAGTCCAATGGCAAATTCTGCTTCCACTCATCAGAAATATTTGGTGGCAGGCCAAAGGGAAAACTAACTGTCCGCGCAGCTCCCCAGTGGTTCTTATTAACAATGATTGTGTTAGAACTCTTCTTCTCGTCTTCTCCGTTCCCCAAGTGGCTGCTTACCTCTGCATGAAAATCATTTGTGAACCCATTACAGTGTTGTGGCTGCCCAAAGTCTATGCTTGGAGAACATTTACCGAATTCACCAAGTATCGAGGGGGATAAGTTTATGAGCATGGATGACAACGGCATGTCACTCGCAGAAAACTTGAAGCTTGTGGATATATCAGAATTTGAAGCAGGGACTGTATATGATCTGAAGTTCATGGGATTATTGAGCTTATTGTAAGTTGGAATACCCAAAGGAGGGTAATTTATACCACTTGTCTGCTGCTGGAAGCCATTGTTGCTGCTGAATTGTATTGATGAACCAGCTTCCATAGTGCATGGGATGTTGTTATCTGATCCGAATTGATTGGCATTCAAAGTGTGGGCAACTGAGAACAAGTCTGATTCTATGGTCTCGGGAAGCGGTGATACCCAGGATTGAGAGAGTGCTCTATGTGCCGTGGAATTTGTCTTCTTGAAGATCCTACAGATTGCCCAGGACTCCTGTGTATTATGATACAAAGGAGGGTAGGTATGTGAGTCATGCACTTACCAAATAAAGAACTGTGATACTGATTAGAACCTAGGTGGTTTTTGACAATTTATGTGAATAATTAAGAAGTTCTGACATATATAATCAAATGCGATGATGGAACTTATGTACGAATTGTCAAAGGAGCGAACAAACAAATAAACGAGAGGAGAAATAACTACCAATATTTGTAGTATTCGATACATATGCCTAGACACACACGCAACCACGTGTTTAAGCTTCTACTATCATAGTAAAATAATTGCGGTAACTTTCTCAGATTAGATACAATACATTTGACTTTGTTCAAACTAAGCTAATTTATCATATAGACAGTTAATTGTAATTTATGTTATTTTCTACCAATTTGATTTAGGAAAAAGCTATCACCTGTAATTTAGCCACTTTTCCACTATTTTCCTTTTTGAATTTAAGAAGTAAGTAGATAGGGTCAAAACTTAGAAGGATGGTTGAAGGGCTTACATTGGCAGGGATGTTCTTGTCTAAAGGCCTCTTAGGCAGGGTTGTGTCGGTGATTGAAGGTAGCCTGAACTCATGCATCATCCAGTCGGTCTTAATGCCTTTGGCAGCTCGTCCTTTGTAGAAAACTAGAGATTTTTTAAGGCCGATACACTTGGTTCCCTCAGATGAGTAAATGGGTCTATCAGTTCCTGTAGCTTTCCAGAATCCGGCTCCAGTAACTCGGTTTGGCCTTGCACTGTTCCTATATTTCCTGTCCCTTGGGCAGTAGAAGTACCATTCCTTCTCCCCGCTTGTCGCTAGCTCTTCATTGTGAAAAAACATTTTAGACAAACAAAAATGCAATTTGGTGACATACATATAATAAATGGGTCTATTGTCTCCTCTACCAGAATATTTAGGTGTATTCTTGTTTGCCTATACATTTCAGTGACACATATAATTAAGGTTTTAGTTTTTTTTTATAATTTAGTATTCCGATCTGTTTCTTTTCCTGCATTTAACGAAAATGCATGCAACTAAACGTTTACTTACTCCATGTATATTGTAGGTTGTATGTGTCCAAAGGGAGTGTGTCTAGAGGGAGTGAAGTCCTCAATATACTCGGAAAAAGTGGATGGCTTGTGTGTGAGAAATCTCTTTAAGCCTGTCTGATTAAAAAAAATGTTCCTATCCAATATTTATATCTTTTTGAGGAACTGTGCTGACCGGGCTATCGAACAGTCTGAAACAACTAACAACCTTTTGATAGGGTAGCTCCTCACTAAAAGGACTGAAAACAATGCATTTCTAAGAGTATTGCATGCAAAAAAACTGAGAAAAGATACAACCTGAATGAGATTTTTTGGACAACTAATCGACAATAATTGAAAGCAGCAGTAATAGTTTACTTAGAACTAAGAGGTAGAACAGACTGCAGTTATATGGATGGACAGATTTTTTTTATATGTGTGTTCGTGTGAAGAGAGATTTTTAAACACTTACAAGTAAAAGGATCATGACTTACACCAGCAACAAAACAAGAAGAGAAGACAGTATTAAGCCTTTGAAAATATCTAGGAAAAAAAATTGAATGGTTGAAAATTTTAATCCATAATGTATACAGGACAAGAAAGAGAGATAAAACTTAAGTGAGTTGGAGAAGAGGCAAAAAAATGGCTTTAAAGCCATAAGGTATATACATGGTGCAAAAGGGTTAATTGTAGCTTACTTGGAAGATCCCAAGGGTCATACTTGTAGATATCGAGCTGCCTGATAAGCTCGATAGAGAGAGGCTTCTTCAGTATCTTTCTCTTCAAGTAAAATCCTACTAGCTCTTCATCTGTCGGGTGAAACCTGAATCCTGGCAGCATCACTTCATCTGCTTTCTCCATATCAGCACTCCTTTCCTCCATAACTCTTCTCTCTCCTTTTCCTAACAGATGCTAACTCTAACAAAATAAGGTAGCTAGATACTGGATGTTCTGCTAACAAAACTCAATGGAACCTTATCGAGTTAAATCACAACATCACAGGCTTTTTTCGAGCTAGACAAGATCTATGGAGAAGAAAAGGAAAAAAAAAAAAAAAAAGCTAAGAGTGGGATAAGTTGAGCTCGTACAAGGTCTAGAACACAAAAATTTCAGCGCGGCACAATAGGAATCAGACCAAACTAGCGGAAACTGCTAAAGTTGCAATAACCTGGTGGCCTTTTTGGTATTTTGCTATTCATGTCGTGGAAGAATGCTTAAGAAGTTGTTCTTATAAACAAACAAACACTTCAGCTGCTTAAAATGACTTCCGAGGAGCCAGGTCAGCAAACTTCATCTAAATAAAAAGTCTCTTTCCACCTTTTTTTTTTAGCTTCAAATTTAGCTGCCTATGGGGATTTTCATCCTTTGGTTTTCACACTAATATTATTTCGTATCGTGGAGTTTACAACACTTTTTTAATGCATATCCATACAAAGGTTAGCCTCCATACACGCTTATTATACGGTCATTGTTGATTTATCTATGCATGGGAACTGAACACCTACACGACCCAACACAATAGAATACTCCAAATATAAATATAAATTTCAGTCCAAAAAGTCTGTGCAAATTCCTCTGATATACCATCAACCAATTGATATCCATTCCTCTTACCCTTTTTCTGATCCAGAATCCAATACCATATCAAAATTTCCCCCCTCTCTCTTTCTGGTGGCTTTTCAGATACATACCCTCTCCTTGTCAGTGTATATTTTGGGATCTCATGGAGATTCCCTAACTCTAGTCTAAGAAGTTCAATAAAATAGTGAATACAATAGGGCCCTTTTAACTTTTTTTTTTTTTTTTGTAACCACAGTTCAGGTGGACGTCTATATACCATTTTCACATAACTAATTGCTCTTTTAAGTGAAGTTGGATAAATGTTGCAATGACAAATTAGCCCAGAGTTTTGGGCCCCTAATAGGTGTCTATTGCTGCTGAGTGTTAACTGATTGATGCCCTCTGCAGTAATTTGGTAGGTGAAGGATGATGAGAGAGGTGAGGCAACAGGAAAGGGATGTTCACCTGTAGCTTTCTTCTTTCTTGGAATACAGAATACTTCCAAATTGTTGGAAAATTCTTGTACTTAGCTAATTCCTTATCAATTTGACAGCTTTAGAGGCGTGCATGTCTGTTATATATCTGTCAATGGTCTATAACTGTGAGAGTGACTAAGCACCCTTTCGGCTTTCGGTGACTCGTTCATTCGTTCTACTGTCCTATTGGAGCTAGTATGAAGTTTCCGGTAACATTGATACATTTGATGAGACTACAGAATTCTCTGAAACGTTTTGAGTGAAAGAAAAAAACATCATTATTTTTCGGGACCATAGGAACACCAAATCAGACAGTATCCGTGAACAACTGCACTTGACTCTACGGAGCATATTTTAGATTGATTATGTGCAAATAAATTCATTATTTTGAGAATATTCCTACAGCCTAGAAATCTTCTCCTAGAATCTATGTTTCGGTTGTTGGATTTAATCTAATAAATCTAATTGTGGGCACATATGATTAATCATTGTGTATTGCTATCTTTTAAGGATAACCCACTAAAGTGATCAATTAAGTTGGGTTAATAGGTATTTAAATGAGTCATGAGGTTATATGTGCAGATACCAGGTTGTAATTGTAATTTGTTGAGGGGACAAATTGCAAAAGTACAACATCTGTAAATAAGGGGTTATGGTCCCTAACCTAGGGTTATAACTTTCTCTAATTTCTCTTCACCCCCATCTTGAGAGAGATATTCGGTCATAGAGAAAAACCCTAAGGTTAGAAGATCCAAAACCCAAAATCAAGATTCATCTATGGATTCAGGTATAAGCTTCCGCTCTTTTGATTATTGTTTAATCTCTTTGAATTAATCATGGCTATATGGTTTTAAGATCTCAAGTTTTAGATCTCAAGTGGTATCAGAGCCATCTTTGATTAATTCTTAGAGATTTAAGTTTTAAAAATTGGGTTTTTTTTATCTTAAATCTCTGGTTTTGGATTGAGTATTTGTTCGGATAAACAGTAAATTTTTTGTTCGGGTGAACAGTAAGTTTTTTCCAGATGAACAGTAACTGAAAAAATCGCTGGTAAACAGTAACTTTTTGGAATTTTTTGGTTTTTTGGCGATTTTTTCCTTGGATCTGGAACAAGAAAAGTTTTTCCAATTCTGGATCTATTTTGAAAATAAAAATCAAAGATTTTTTGGGTTTGATCTTCGGTCTCTTGCTCCTCGCCGGCGCATCGTCGCTGGCGACCTCGCCGTCAACTCCGACGGCGGCGGCTGCATCAGGAAACCCTAGGGTTTTGCCCTTTGGGTGCAGGAGCAATGGCGGCGGCGGTTTCAGTTTGAAACCCTAAGGGTTCGTGCGATTAATCATGGTGAAAATTAAGGACCGAACTTCGCGTTTGGTATAAGGTGAGCCTCGCGCTCAAGTTTAACGAACCTCGCATTCGTTCTCAATTTTAACGAACCTCGCGTTCGTTCCTAAGGTGAGCCTCGCGCTCAACGAACTTCGCGTTCGTTCTAAGGTGAGCCTCGCGCTCAGTTCAAGTTGAGCCTCGCGCTCATATCTAAGGTGAGCCTCGCGCTCAACGAACTTCGCGTTCATTCTAAGGTGAGCCTCGCGCTCAACGAACTTCGCGTTCATACTAAGGTGAGCCTCGCTCTCAGGTCTAAGGTGAGCCTCGCGCTCAATTTAAGTCGAACCTCACGTTCGTTCTCAGGGAGCCTCGCGCTCAATTTAAGTCGAACCTCGCGTTCGTGCTTCAGTCGAACCTCGCGTTCATGCTTTAGTCGAACCTCACGTTCATGTTTTAACGAACCTCGCGTTCGTTCTCAAATCGAACCTCGCGTTCTTTTATCAAACGAACCTCGCGTTCGTTCACTTTCAGACGAACCTCGCGTTCGTGCTTAAGTGAGTCTTGTACTCAATACAGTCGAACCTCGCGTTCGAAATCAAGCGAACTTCGTGTTCACTATGGTTAAGCCTCGGCTTTTTCATGGGTCCACTTTGGTATACTTAATTTATTAAGTTATGGGCCCTAATTAAGCTATGAGACCCCAATTAAGTTTTTGGAAATTCAGTTGATTTAAATTTTTAATTTAAATCTAATTTGGTAGCTAATCAATTTTTGATTCAAATATAATGACACTAAGGTATTAAGGTTGTCTCTCACTCCAATTGTTTAATTGAAACAAGAAGTTGCCAAAGTAAAAACTCTTGTGTAGATTGTTCATGAGGAATGTGAGATGTTTGTGTGTATGCTTTCGTGTAAATATTTAATCGGCCCAAAGGAAGGTTAATATTTATTTAGACTGTATACACACCTGTGATGATAAGCGTGTGACAATTATAAGGTTTACATGTGAATAATGAATCGATCCAAAGATAGTTTCATTATTTGACATGAGTTATTGTCAATGTTTGATCATTGCAACAAGGTATCACTTACAAGTTAATATTACTGTCCAAAGACTTGATATTAATGTTGTGCCCGATATCTTGGATGGGGATTGTCATTATTTAAATTTTATTGATTATGGTTATTGATGTGAGCATCTTTTGTTTTATTTTAGCTAATGCATCTGCTGCAACAATTTCTGCTAACATCAACTCAATTCCTATGCTAAATGGGTCAAACTTCAAGGTTTGGAAAGAGAACATATTAATTATTCTTGGCTGTATGGATCTTGACTATGCATTAAGAACTGAACAACCCCAACCTCTCAATGCGGATAGCACTCCTGATGCAAAGAAGGAGTATGAGAAGTGGGAGCGTTCAAATCGCATGAGTCTTATAATCATTAAGCGCGGCGTTCCGGAAGCCTTCAGGGGCATAGAATCCGAAGGGATTACTAAGGCTAAAGATTTCCTTGCCGAAATTGAGAAGCGTTTTGCTAAAAACGATAAGGTAGAAACAAGCACGCTTTTAGCTCGCTTGATTTCGATGAAGTATAAGGGCAAGGGAAACATCAGGGAGTACATTATGGAAATGTCTCATATTGCTTCAAAACTTAAGGCACTTAAACTCGATCTTTGTGATGAGTTATTAGTGCATCTGGTTCTGTTGTCTCTTCCTGCACAGTTTAATCAATTTAAGGTCAGTTATAACTGTCAAAAGGAGAAATGGACTCTAAATGAGCTCATTTCATACTGTGTGCAAGAAGAAGACAGGTTGAAGCAAGATAAGACAGAAAGTGCTCATTTGGCCTATGCCTCTAAGGATAAGGGCAAGAAAAGAAAGAATGATAAGGAAGCTGCTAAGGGTCCAGTTGAGAAGAAACAACATAAGGATAATCAGGTTTGTTTCTTCTGTAAGAAGCCTGGACATGTAAAGAAGGACTGTACAAAATATCACGCCTGGCGTGATAATAAGGGTACATTCCTTACTTTGGTCTGTTCTGAGGTTAATTTAGCTTCAGTACCTAGAAACACTTGGTGGTTAGACTCTGGTGCTACTACTCACATAAGTGTTTCTATGCAGGGTTGCCTGAGCTACCGAAAGCCAAGTGATGTTGAAAGACACATCTTTGTGGGCGACGGTTAATCGGTAGATGTGGAAGCAATTGGGCATTTTAGGTTGCTATTAGGAACTGGTTCTTATTTGGATTTAAAAGATACTTTTGTAGTACCGTCTTTTAGACGGAATTTGATTTCAGTTTCTGTATTAGACAAATCAGGTTATTCTTGTTCATTTGGAAACAATCAATTTAGTTTATCTTTTAATTCAAATGTTGTGGGAACCGGTTATTTAAGTACTTATGACAACCTATATTTGATTGATACAATTGCTTCTTATAATGAAACTTTGCATGCGGAATCGTGTGGTACTAAGCGTAAATTAAATAAGGAAAATTCGGCGTCATTATGGCATAAGCGCTTGGGTCATATCTCAAAAGGTAGAGTTGAGCGTCTTGTGTCTGATGGCATTTTGGATTCCCTTGATTTTTCAGACTTCGACATATGTGTTGAATGTATCAAGGGAAAACAGACCAAAGTTAAGAGATTAGGTGCCAACAGATCTTCGGATGTCTTAGAATTGATACATACGGATATTTGTGGGCCATTCCCTACGGAATCCTGGAATGGTCAACAATATTTTATATCATTCATAGACGATTACTCACGTTATGGGCACCTATATCTCATTCATGAAAAATCTGAGTCTCTGGACATGTTCAAAACCTATAAAGCTGAAGTTGAGAATCAACTCAACCGAAGAATTAAAACCGTTAGATCTGATCGTGGTGGTGAGTACTACGGCAGATATGATGGTTCAGGTGAACAACGTCCAGGACCATTTGCTAGATACCTAGAGGAATGCGGTATCGTCCCACAGTATACCATGCCAGGTTCACCTAGCATGAATGGTGTAGCTGAAAGACGAAACAGGACTCTTAAGGATATGGTAAGAAGTATGATTGCTCATTCTTCTTTACCAGAGTCACTCTGGGGAGAAGCACTTAAGACAGCAGCTTATATTCTGAATAGAGTACCAAGTAAAGCAGTTGCTAAAACACTTTATGAGCTTTGGACTGGTCGAAAGCCCAGTTTAAAGCATTTACATATTTGGGGATGTCCAGCTGAGGCAAGGCCTTATAGGCCAAATGAAAAAAAAAATTGGACTCCAAAATAGTTAGCAGCTACTTTATTGGTTACTCTGAACGCTCTAGGGGCTATAAGTTTTATGATCCCACACTAAGGAATATTTTTAAGACGGGAACAGCAACATTCTTTGAGGATGTTGAGTTTGGGGGGAGAAATAAGGTTAGAGACATTGCTTTTGAGGAGGAATTGGCTTCAGATCCAATCCATACAGTTACTCTTAACAATATTCAGGTTCCTATACCTGTTGTTGCTCAAGAAGTAAATCCGGAACCTCAAGATGACAATGTTGAACAACTCCCTGTTCCAGAAGAACAAACTCAACAACCTCAAGAACCAATGTCATTAAGGAGATCCACGAGAGAAAGGAGAAATGCTATTCCGGATGATTATGTTGTATTTCTCCAAGAACATGAGGAAAGTAGTGGAATGTTGGAAGATGATCCAATCAACTTCCTTCAGGCCATGAAAAGTTCTAATTCTCAACAGTGGATTGATGCCATGAATGAAGAGTACAAGTCTATGCAAGACAATAAGGTTTGGGAACTTGTCCCTGTAGGCGTATAAAATTGCCTATAGGTCCCACAACACAGCTCGACACGGTGATTCGACAAATCAACGAGCCATCGAGTGACGAAGCGACGAGGTCAACAAATTGCACGCAAACAATGTCAATCGCGTGCGGAATCAATCCAACGGTTCGGGGAGTCAACGAGTCGTCCAACTAAGAATGGACTCGGACGAATCGTGATCGAATCAAGATCAGTTTCGGACTCATACTCAGAAGTGGACTTACTGCCTAATCAGGAATCAGATCAACAAATCGAATCCGAACAAGTCCAAATCAATAACGAATCGGAACCCGAACGACGGAACCCGAACGACGGACGAAACGAACACAAGTCCAAACCCCGGGGGACTCGGCTTTGAACCGAGCCACCCCAAGGTGGCTCGGCCCAGGCCGAGCCACCCAGGGGTGGCTAGGCCCTGTTCTGTGCCCAAGGCACAGGTTTGAGTTCCTATAAATAGGCCTTGTGCTCATTTGTTTCAAAGGTTGGATTTTGGAGGAGGTGAAGCCCTGCTGGATTGAAGACTCAGATCTAAAAAAAAAGATCTCAACTTTGAAGGCTTGGACTTTCAGATCCGGTGCTCGGCGATCGTCAACGTCAAATAAGGCAGGAGATCGAGAGAATCGGATCTGAGATCTACACGATCACACTCCGGATCTAAGCTTGGTTCTTAGATCCCGAGCATCGAGCGGTTGTTTCCTTGGTGAAACAATCCCTCCCGGCTATTATTCCCTTGGTGGAATAGTACCCGTCATATCGTGTAGATCCGACCGGATCGAGATCACGCGGTGGTCCACGGCAAACAACCCCGGCGCAGGCAAAGAACCCACCAAAGCGAGTGACCGCATAACAGGAGCTCGCGATTCATTCGGCAAACAAGGAATAAATTTGTAATCTTTCTTTTTCTTATTTTTGATTTTCATTGTAACCGGATCTTATAAAAAGACCGGATCTTTGTAACCGATAAACAGTTATTGAGATGGCAATGATATCAATGAAGAAAGACACGATTTTTCCCGCGAACAATCCCGTTACCAATAGGTGCAAAACCAATTGGTTGTAAATGGATTTTTAAAACCAAGCGGGATGCAAACGGTAATGTGGAGAGGTATAAGGCACGTCTTGTGGCTAAAGGCTATACTCAAAAGGAATGCATTGATTATACAGAGACTTTCTCTCCGGTTTCATCGAAAGACTCATTCAGAATAATCATGACACTTGTTGCTCATTATGATCTTGAGTTACATCAGATGGATGTTAAGACTGCATTTCTCAATGGCGATATTGATGAGATGATCTATATGGTGCAACCAGAAAACTTTGTGTCGGGAGACCCAAAGAATATGGTATGCAAATTAAGAAAATCCATCTATGGACTCAAGCAAGCTCCTCGTCAATGGTATCACAAGTTTTAACAAATAGTTATCTCGTTCAGTTTTGAGATGAACATTGTTGATGACTGTGTATATCACAAGTTCAGTGGGAGTAAGTATATCTTTCTGGTTCTGTATGTCGATGACATATTGGTTGCCACTAATGATATAGGCATGTTGCACGAAACCAAGAGATTTCTATCAAAGAATTTTGAGATGAAAGATCTTGGGGACGTCTCTTTTATATTAGGGATCCAGATACATCGAGATCGCTCTCGGGGTATTCTTGGATTATCACAAAAGAGCTATATCGATAAGGTACTTAAAAGGTTTGGCATGCAAGACTGCAGACCAGGAGATACCCCTGTTGCTAAAGGAGACAAGTTTAGTCTCAATCAGTGCCCTAAAGGTAACCTTGAAATTCAGGAAATACAGAAGATTCCTTATGCTTCGACTGTAGGAAGTCTAATGTATGCTCAGGTATGTACGCGTCCAGATATTGCGTACATTGTTGGGATGTTAGGCAGATACTTAAGCAACCCTGGTATGGATCATTGGATAGCAGTCAAAAGGGTTATGAGGTATCTTCAGAAAACAAAAGATTACATGCTCACATACAGAAAATCGGAAAATTTGGAGGTCATTGGGTATTCGGAGTCTGATTTTGCTGGATGCCAAGATAGCAGAAAGTCTACATCAGGCTACATTTATATGTTAGCAGGAGGAGCTATATCATGGAAAAGTGTCAAACAGACACTAGTAGCTTCCTCCACTATGACAGCAGAATTTGTAGCTTGCTATGAGGCATCCAATCAGGGAATATGGCTGCGAAATTTTGTCACGGGACTGCGCATTTTGGAAAATGTTGAAAGACCACTAATGTTATATTGTGACAATAAATCTGCAGTAATGTATTCCAATAACAACAGGAGCTCAATTAAGTCAAAACATATTGACATTAAGTTCCTGGTTATGAAAGAAAGGGTACAGAGTGGACAGATATCCATAGAGCACATTGGGACAAACTCCATGATAGCTGATCCTCTTACTAAGGGATTACCACCCAAGGTCTTTCACGAGCATACTGCTCATATGGGTGTGGTATTATTTGAGGATATTATGATTTAGTGGGAGTTTGTAATTGTGGTGCTTTATGTTTGGTTGTATTGTCTGATCAGAATAAAGTATTCAGTTAAGACACTCTGTTACATTATATTTTGTTTTGACCTCACTAAAGGAGGACCAGTTGAAAATAGACATGTACTGATCACATTGCATGTAATTTTCATGCTGCATATCCATGATTGATCTATGTCGTTTGATTGTATTGGTATATGTGACCATTGATGGGTCGAGTCACAATAAATGTGACAAAGGCCGCTTTGATCCTATATTAATATAGTCAATGGACGAGATTGTTCGGAAATACATTTTCAGTGATAGCAATTTTGAGCTCATAAGGTTATACACAATTTAAAGAATCATATGGTGTCCAAATGAGAGATTGTTGGATTTAATCTAATAAATCTAATTGTGGGCATATATGATTAATCATTGTGTATTGCTATCTTTTAAGGATAACCCACTAAAGTGATCAATTAAGTTGGGTTAATAGGTATTTAAATGAGTCATGGGGTTATATGTGCAGATACCAGGTTGTAATTGTAATTTGTTGAGGGGTCAAATTATAAAAGTACAACATCTATAAATAAGGGGTTATGGTCCCTAACCTAGGGTTATAACTTTCTCTAATTTCTCTTCACCCCCATCTTGAGAGAGATATTCGGTCATAGAGAAAAACCCTAAGGTTAGAAGATCCAAAACCCAAAATCAAGATTCATCTATGGATTCAGGTATAAGCTTCCGCTCTTTTGATTATTGTTTAATCTCTTTGAATTAATCATGGCTATATGGTTTTAAGATCTCAAGTTTTAGATCTAGCAAGAGGTCAAGCATATGGCCTTATGATGCATATCCTAAAGATTGGAGGACAATAATCGTGCCGAACTGATTCCTTATTTCTTGTCACTTTCTTTATTGTCTGTTGGAATCCGTCAGTAAATATTACTGGGAGTGTACATGCAAGTCCCCCAAACCAAAGATATGATCAATGAATAATTATGGGTTTTCTTCTCGCTTTGAGACCGTATTCCTATTCTCTACTGTAGTTCTGCTAATTTCATTTTAAAGTAGATTTTCAATAATTCAGACATTTTCATGTTTCTTCAAAATTGTAAGTTATGGGTTCTCATATTCTGCAGAAATATCGGCAGGCAGGGAGATTG
Source organism: Asparagus kiusianus (assembly GCA_022839385.1). Classification (NCBI taxonomy): domain Eukaryota; kingdom Viridiplantae; phylum Streptophyta; class Magnoliopsida; order Asparagales; family Asparagaceae; genus Asparagus; species Asparagus kiusianus. Next base: position 21,307 of record BQKN01065062.1, read on the forward strand.
GCGAAGAGTAGAATCAAGGGGGAACGGATCCGCTGAAAAGGAAACAAGGTTACTAGAATGTACTTTTGACTTATTCCTCCATCAATCCTCGGATTTGTACGTTATCTTCATTGATCACAATTATTATTTCAATTCAGAAAATATACTCTTGGAATAAAAGTGTGTATATGACTGAAAATGTTGAATCAGCGCATCTCCTTTTATGACCACTATAATCATGTACAAACTCACATAAACAAAACAGTGCTTCACATGAATACACAAGGTGTTACAATATTGTCGCTCTCTGGGTTCATGGTTTAGCTTGGCGCAAGAAGTTTGATAGGTGCACTACTTTCTCCATAGAAATATTAATCTAGTAATTATTGTCAATAGTTTCATTAGGACCCATAATATTTCTTGTTGTACTTAAGGAAAACTTTGCTACGAAGTAGGGGCACAAAGAGCAAAGCCCCACCTAATTAACAACTATACTAAGCAACTTCAATGACTAAACTTTGCTAGCCATGTCTGCCAAATGGTGAACAAGGACAGAACCTTCTAATTAATGATGGATTTAGGGGGGGAGTTTGGGTCAAATTCCATTTCTGGGGACCTTAAACCCCAGTGTGGGTTTCCCCAAGAATTGCCCTCGTTAGAAACCCTTTTTGTCTGTTGCTTGACCTTGGTCTTGTCGCAATCCAAGCGTGCGAACTAAGTAAAAAATAACGGTTCAAACCCTTCAAACCTAAGCTAAGCGCGCGTCTCTCCTCTTGGCATGTGAACACTCAGAGATACCGTGTTTCCAATGTACAAACTCCCTCATATAATAAATGTGACTAGTTTATCATAAATAGTTTCATTAGGCTCTAATTAGTCTTTGCCATGAATGAATTGTTTATAGCCGACGCGTCACAGATAACGAGACGTGATCTTTGGGTCAGGATAGAGCATCCTAGAGTTAATATAACATTAGAACAGACAAAGAGACCTTAAAAATATAGTACCAAGTAGTTAAGATTCCATGCAATATGAGTATTTTTAAGAAGACAAATAAAGTTATCTCCAAATAAGCATATGGTCAATGGTAGATAAAGATTGGTATGCATATCTGATCCTTTCGTTTTTGCTTCTTGTATATGTTTCCGATTTCACCTTTGGATCATTTAGAATTTCGTCTGTTGCATGACCGAGTGCAAGTAACAAGAAGCTGCTCCAGGGAGTAGTTGAATCTGGAAGTAAACTTGATGTGTGTATTCGATGGTGATTGGATACTTGATTAGTCTCTCTTTCCTATGATGATTGTCCACGTTAGCACTTGAAAATTTATATTTAAAATCTAATCAACCATTTTTAATAATTAGGGTATTTGTTTTCTGATTCGTAGTGTGAACAATCCTTGGCAGATTAATTTCTTATTAATTGATATTTTTTAAGAGAATAAGGAGTTAGCATTGTGTATGAGGTCTGTTGGTTTTGGAAGTGTGAAGACCGAAACCAGAAGTTAAAAATCATCAGGAAGCAAAAAAAACTCAGTTCGGTCGACCGACGGGCCTTATCCGGTCGACCGCAACACCTGTAGGAAAACAGCTCAAAATCGACACTCTGGTCGGTCGACCGAGAGGCATGTGGAGTTATTTGGGATTCTGTTTTGGGATGGGTTTATATATATATATATCCTAATACGTTTTTAGAGTTAAGTTAGGGTTAAGAAAACATAGAAGAAGAGGGTTTTGAGATGATTCTTTCAGAGAAATCTTAGAGAGATAAAAACCTATTTGTGGGCATTATAATCTTCTTCAATTAATCAAGTTTTTATGGTGTGGCTCCCGAGGACGTAGGCACGTTTGCCGAACCTTATTAAATCTAGTGTTCTCTAGTTTGATTATTCTTTCCTACAAGTTTTTCTTTTATTTGTTATGATTTTCTACTTGCCTACTTTCAGCACAATATCTGGAAGGGCACGGGTTGTGTGTTCAACCCCAACAAGCTCATCTTGATGAAAAATGGATTTGGTCGAATAGTACTAAAAATATAATAAATTCACATATAATAAACATGCTCTAGGATGTTGTTAGGTGTTGTAATTAATGAGTTTTCTAAAAAATTTGAAATTAGTAATTTAAACCTTGAAAAATGTTTTAGTTCTGGGACTCACTATCACTATCAAGTGGTTGGAGAAATTTACGGAATGGGTCCACTGTAGTAGCACATTACGGATTATATTGCATAATTCTTTGGTCAAATTTAAATAGATCATGTAATGTTGTATTTAGTAATCAAATGGTTCATTATTTCTATTACATCTACTGTAATAATTTTATCTTAAACTATACCAATATAAGTTTTAAATATCATATATATATTTTGTGATTTCTAAATGGTTTTTCTCTTAGGATATTGATTAAGTAAAGAACCGAATATACCTTCTTCTTTTTTCATTTCTTTAGGTTCCTATTTGTCACCTCAGCATATGAAGAGTTTTTTTGTTTTTTTTTTTCAATACCAAATCTGCTATTAATCTTTCATCCCTTTTCCTTGACAGAGTACCCATGCACTTGGAATATGTAAAAGATTTCAAAAGGTAGACTTAATGCCTTCTCAAATAAGTTGTCTAATTGTAAGAAAATACATAACTTGCAGTGTACGTAGCATCTATGTCTAGCATAGAAATAGTTCAATAACATGCCTGTTTACTTACCAAGTTAAAGGACAGTTTTCTATAATACAGTTTTCTATAACAATCCACATTAGGAATTTGTGATATTGAAGTCATCACATTTATGAGCATGCTTGATGTTAGTGCATACGCTCAAAACAATACACATGTGTACTATTACAATTCTCTCTCTTTACTAACAACAAATTCTAATTGCTATTAGATTATTCTATCACTTTGGACTGCTCTGAAGTCCATGACTTGTATGTTAGATTGCTTTCAACTTACTCGAACATCATAATTTTCTTATTTCAAAACATCACATTGACAACAACCTAATTTTAATTAAAGGGTTATTGAGACATTAATCCTTTAAATATTTAAAATTGCTCATACGTCCCTCAAATCCTAAGGGTCATACAATTTGGTCCCTCAATGACCAAAATATCTCTCAACAACTCTTTTTTCTAAAAATAGGGATTTTGCCGGAAAACATAAATTGATGGGTGTAGAAAGAGATAATTGAGAGAGCAAAACCCTAACTTGATTAATTTATTCGGATACTAGAGGGATATATATATAGTCATACAAATAGGGGTATGGTTAACGGGTCACAGCACATTAACCCAATACCCAATAGACTTAATCTAACACTCCCCCTCAAGCTGGAGCATAAATATCCACCATGCCCAGCTTGTCACATATAGTAGAAAACACCTTTGAAGAAATAGCCTTGGTAAGAATATCAGCAAGTTGTTGTGAGGATGGAGTGAATATGAGACACACTATCTTCTTCTCCCAAGCATCTCTGATAAAATTGTAGTCAACTTCAATATGTTTTGTCCTCTCATGAAATACAGGATTTTGTGCAATGTAAATGGCAGATTGGTTGTCACAATGCATAGGCATGGGTCCAGGTTGAAGGGTCCAGGTTGAAGGGTCCAGGTTGAACAAAACCAAGTTCTGTCATAAACTTTCGTAGGCACATCATCTCACAAGCAGTGTGAGTCTTTGCTCTATATTCGGCCTCTGCACTAGATTGTGATACTACATCTTGTTTCTTGCTTCTCTAAGTCACAAGATTACCTCCAATAAAAGTACAGAATCCTGAGGTTGACTTTCGATCTCCCTCAGAGGAAGCAAAAATATGAGTATGCACATGCTTCTTATATAGCAATCTCTTACCAGGACAACTCTTGATATATGCTAAAATCTTCAGATCAGCTATCCAATGAACTTCTCTAGGTTTGTGCATAAACCTACTCAGTACACCCACTACAAAGGTAATATTAGGTCTGGTAACTGTCAAATAGATTAGTTTACCAATCAGTCTCCTGTATCGTCCAACATCATCTAGTAGAGAGGTATCATCATGCTACAAATCAATATTTGCCTCCATTGGAGTGTTTGAACGTTTGCATCCCGAGAGACCTGCTTCTTCTAATAAATCTAGCACATACTTTCTTTGGGACAACAACAGGCCATGTCTTTGATATGCAACTTCAATCCCAAGAAAATATTTTGGCTTTCCCATGTCCTTAGTGACAAAATGACGGTTTAGATACTCCTTAGTCTCTACTAAGGCAATAGAGTCACTCCCAGTGAGCAGAATATCATCAACATAAACGGCTAAAATAACCAAACCAGTTGTTGTACGTTGAAGAAAGACAGAGTGATCAGAATGGCAACGTTGGAAACCAACACTAGAAATAACCTTGCTGAATTTATCAAACCAAGCTCGTGGACTCTGTTTTAATCCATAAATGACCTTTCTCAGTCTGCAGATAAAATTCTCCCCCTGAGCAACATACCCAGGATGTTGCCTTCTATAAACCTCCTCGTCTAAATCGCCATAAATAAAAGCATTCTTCACATCTAGTTGATGCATTTTCTAATCCAGATTAACAACCAGAGAGAAGAGAATTCGAATGGGGTTGAGACGCGCAACAGGAGAAAAAGTCTCAAAATAGTTAATATCATATGTCTGGGTATATCCTTTAGCAACCAGTCAAGCTTTATATCAATCAACAGACCCATCAGGGTGATATTTCAAGGTATACACTCATCTACAGCCAACTACAGTTGCTCCAGTAGGTAGAAAGACCAAATCCCAAGTCCATCTAGAAAGCAGTGCATTCATCTCCTCATCCATAGCATGTTTCTAGGCGGGTACTAACAAAGCTTCCTCATGTGACCTGGGTAAAGATATAGTGGACAAGGACAAAGCAAACTGACGAAAGGATGGGGTGAGACGGTCATAAGAGACAAAAAGAGAGATAGGATATTTTAGACAAGACCGTTTACCTTTACGAAGAGCAATAGGAACATCTAAGCTAGAAGAGATATGAGTCTCGATATGAGATGGACCTACAGCTGGAGAAGAAGAGTCAGCAGGAGCAGAGATAGGTGTATGTACTTTAGGACGGCGAGAGTATGTGAGTAGAGGCTTTGGTGTAGTAGCCACAAGAGCAGATACCGGAATAGTAGTGTGAGCAGTAGAAGGTAGTGGTACCTGTGGACTGACATAGGTAGTGTAACCAGAGGAAAAATATGGGACAGACTCAAAGAATGTAACATTAGCAGAAACAAAATATCTCCTGGTGGTTGGATGATAGCACATATACCCTTTTTGAGTACGTGAGTATCCAACAAACACACACTTAATGGACCTAGGAGACAATTTATACTAACCAGCAGTCAAATTCTAAACAAAACACGTACAACCAAAAACTCAAGGAATCACAAAAAAACCATTATTTAGCAGGATAAAGATAGTGGAATGGTATCAAACCATCAAGAACAGAGGAAGGCATTCGATTAATCAAATAACAGGCAGTGAGGACAGCATCAAACCATAAGTACTTTGGAATATTCATATGTATCATCAGTGTTCTAGCAACATCTAGAATATGTCTATGCTTCCTCTCAGCAACTCCATTTTATTGTGAAGTGTGAGAGCATGAAGTTTGATGAATAATACCATTAAGAGCATAAAATTTTAAAACGTCATTTTTCATATATTTCAAAGCATTATCAGTACGAAGAATATAAACAGAAGTAGAGAACTTGGTTTTTATTTCATTATAAAAAAGTTCAATAACATGCGAGACTTCATACCTCTCTTTCAACAAATATAGCCATGTCATGCGAGAGAAATCATCAACAAAAACAATGAAATATCGAAAACCCTTCATAGAGGGAACACGACAAGGACCCCAGACATCAGAATGAACTAACTAAAACGTAAAACTACTACGTTTATCGGCACGACTCTGAAAAGAAGCACGATAGTGCTTACCCAGTTCACATGACTCACAACCTAAAGAAGAAAGAGAAGACTAAACAGTAACTACCGATCTAAGTTTCTGTAGTGAAGGATGACCCAGACGCCAGTACCACAGTAAGGTAGAATCAGTTGTGCTGCAACAAGACCAGCACCCGGCACACTATCATTCAAATAGTACATACCACCTCTCTCATGCCCCGAACCAATCGTCATCCCAGTTGCTAGGTCCTGAAAAATACAATAACAAGGAAAGAATGTGACTTTATAGTTATTATGCTTTGTAAACTTGCTAATGGATAATAAGCTAACATGGAATTTAGGAGCATATAACACATCAGTGAGTTTCAAAGAGGTAGTAGCATGAACTACTCCAGCACCAAGAACTGGAGAAAGTGTACCATCAGCGATGCGAATAGAGGGAAACTTATCAGAAAGATGTAAAGAGACAAAACGATCCTTTATACCTATCATATGGGATGAGGCTCCAGAATCTAGTACAAATGGTTCGTGAGGAGAAGCTATGTAAGCATCCATACCTGAAGAGGATGCATGAGTAGATGAATGACTGTTCTGAGAGAGCTCTAGCTGGCGTAACCTTTCATAATCTGCCTGAGAGATCTGAACAGTAGGAACAATAGCAACTGGATTACTAGAAGTAGTAGAAGAAATATGTGAACGAGTCGACTCGGAATTAGCTACTTGGGCCCATTGAGGACGACCAAACTTCTCCCAGCACTTCTCAGAAATATGATTGGTTCTCCCACAGTGACCACACTGATGTGAGCCCTTATCAGATTCACCTGGCCTCCCACCAAAAGAGTTACGTCCTCCCCCTGAATCACGGCCACGACCACGACCATGACCATGGCCTCTGCCCCGACCAAAGAACATAGCAGATGATCCATTGTAGGTAGAGATGGTGCAGTAGTATCAGAAATAACACCAGTAGAGACATGCATGACTCTAGAGAATGTAGCAGTCAGTAAGGGGATGGTATCTCCACCCAATATTTGTCCTCTCACCTGGGACTGTAAGGTAGGGTGCAATCCAGAAAGAAACTTAGACACTGCCAAGTCATGGCGATATCCCAACAGCATCGCCGCATCAGCTACTGCAGGCTGATGCATCTCTAGTTCGTCTATCAGTCAATTTAACTCACCAAAGAACTCTGAAATTGGCCTATCTCCTTGTTTGAGTGCAAACAATCGATCATAAATCTCAAATACATGGGAAGCATTCTTCTCATTCTCGTATATAATCTTTAGGTTGTCTCACATCTCCTTCACAGTGGTTAAGAACATAACACTGCTACTAATCTGTGGTTCTATGCTGTTGAGGAGCCACGTCATAACATAATAATCAGACAAGAGCCAGGAACTGTAGGTGGGATATGTGGTGGGTGGAGAAGAGGCCAGAAGATGTAGAAGTTTGCTCTGAGCGCCAATGAAGATGCGGAAAGCCTGAGCTCAGAGCAGATAGTTTTTACCATTCAATTTTATTATAGTCCCCAAGACTACCTTGGGCACAGAAGTCTGACCAGCAGCAGCAGAGGGAGATGTAGAAGAGGAGGAGAGGTTTCCGACATTGTTGCACAATAGTGGTAGGTAGGTAGTAGTCAAATAGCCAGGGTAGTAGTAGAGATCTGTTCTTTAAATATAGACTAAGAGCAGATTAAAAAAAAGGTAGTAGTAGATGATCGGATCGGGTCATATGTGGCCTCAAATCACCTATTCAAGGCCATGGGAAAAAAAGACAAAACAACAAGCAATGGCACTGTAGCGGCGGCGGCACTGTAGCAGCGGCAGCGACTAGCGGCGGCGGTAGTGCCGACGGCAATGAGAAGAGGCGGCGGCGGCTAGGGTTTTTGAATGAGGATTTGTGGCGGCTAGGGTTTCATGCTCTAATACCATATAGAAAGAGATAATTGAGAGAGCAAAACCCTAACTTGATTAATTTATTCAGATACTAGAGAGATATATATGTAGTCATACAAATAGGGATATGGTTAACGGGTCACAGTCCATTAACCCAATACCCAATAGACTTAATCTAATAATGGGTATTTGGTCATTGAGGGACCAAATTGCATGACCCTTGGGATTTTAGGGAGCAATTCCAAAGATTTAAGAGACTATTATCGAATTATTAATATTTGAGGGACTAATGTCTTAGTTACCCTTAATTAAATTACCAAAAACGGTCAAATTTCTCCTTGTCATTTCCAAGATAAACCAATAACCTAACATTTCTCGTCTCAGTTCAAAGAATTATCTGAAAGAAAAGGGCCCCAAAGACATCTTAATATGATTAATGAAAGAGATGGGGGCTCAGTTTAAATTAGTGTATCTTAAGCATGATTAGTACTATGGTTTTATACCGCGAAAAGATCTGTGTAGACGCCGTTTGTTAGTATGTGTTGAAAACTCAGAAAAATCAATTTTCAGTGTTATGAGTCGACTCATGATAGTCATGAGTTGACTTACGCCTGTCATGAGTCAACTCATAAATTAATGAGTCGACTCATGAAATGCCCCGGAATTATGATTTCTTTTTTGCTAAGTCGACTGATAGGCGATCAGTCAACTGATGAGCTGATTAGTCGACTGATGACAGGTTCCTGCGTTGTTTTTTACTTTCCAGTTTGGTTTAGGATTGGGTGTTTGTATAAATACAAACACGGTTTTAGGGTTTCTGAAGGAGAGTATTAGTAGTTTTGAGCACTTTGAGTGGAAGAATTTGTGAGGGGCTTGAGAGTTTTGTTTGAGGGTTATTTTGTGAGATTATTGAGGATTGTAAATCCTATTTGTACTCTCTTTCTCCCTATTAGTGAAATCTCTCCCCTCATTGCCCCGTGGACGTAGGCACATTACCGAACCACGTAAATTTGGTATCTTACTATGTGGTGCTTGTGTTCTGGTTATTGTTTTGTGATTCTGTCTCGTTTGTGTTCGTGCCCTTTCGGTTTTGCTGTGCACAACAAGTGGTATCAGAGCTTCGGGTTTGGCTTGGAGTTCTATTTGGAGGATTTCATGCAGATTCTCATTCAAGGAGATTGGATAGTCACAATGATCGGATCAAGTACATCCGGATCATCCCTAACGAAGGCGATACAAGGTTTGAGCATTACTAACATAAAGATTGATGTTCAAAAGTTTGATGGAAAGATAAATTTTAGTTTGTGGAGGTGTCGAGTGATGGATGCATTGGACGTTCAAATTTTGAAGGAGACTCTTGAATTACAAGAGAAACCCGATGATATGGAGGACAAGGTTTGAAAGAAAATTAATAGTAAAGCATGTGGAGTTATTAGATCATGTTTAACGTCAGATTTGATTTATGATGTGATGAATGAAACGTCGGCAAAACGGTTGTGGAAAACACTCAATGACAAGTACTTGACGAAGAGCATTGAGAATCGGCTTCATTTGAAGAAAAGGTTTTATCAATTCAAGATGAAGAAGGGAGTTCCCATTAAAGAGCATGTCAATAACTTCACAAAGTTGCTGTCGGATATGGCCAATGTAGATATCATGGTAGAGGATGAAGACAAGGTAATGTTGTTATTATGTTCGTTGCCAAAGGATGATTATGGTACTTTTGTCCTTACTATGATCAATGGTAGAACCACTATCAGGTACAAGGAGGTGACCTCAGTATTTGTAAATTATGAGTTGAGGAAGAATGATGGTAAACCCACCGAGAAGGCATCGGGAGATGCATTAGCAATGAGAGGCTGTAGTCCAAACCGCCGTCCATTTAATCGCTCAAAGTTGAAGCAGAGAGGTGGCCATAGAAGTGTGGGTATGAATCAATGTGCTTTTGTAAAGAGAATGGATATTGAAAGAATGAATGCTCAAAGTTGAAGGATAGAGCCAGGAAGAATAAGGGAAAAGTCGAACAAGCTTCAGAAGTGAATGTTACCAAATCTAGTGGTGACAATTCAGATTCGGATTCTTCGATCTACTCATGTCTAGCACTACCGTCAGTTTGTTATGCTAACTCTACGGAGTGGATATTGGATTCGGGAGCTACATACCATATTTGTCCTATGAGGGATTGGTTCTCTAGCTTTGAGGAGTTAGAAAAAGGAGATGTCGTGCTCATGAGTAATGATCATGTATGTCCTATTGGTGGTATTGGAACAGTTCAAATCAGGATGTGTGACGGTATGACTAGGGAGTTGAAAGAAGTGAGATTCGTCGCTCAATTGATGAAGAACATCATTTCACTTGGAACTTTAGAGACATCTGGTTATAAGGTGATCTTTGAGAATGTAACTTTAAAGGTCACAAAGGGGTCCATGGTGGTGATGAGAGGTGTCAAGGAAAATAATCTTTAGTACTTGAAGGCAAAACAATAACAGAGGGTTTGGCAGCTTCGATTACCACAGAGGAGGATACTACCAGTTTATGGCATATGAGATTGGGACACACTGGTGATAAGTCCCTACAGATATTAGCGAAATAGGAGCTGTTGAAAGGTGCAAAGACCTGTAAGATGGAGTTGTGTGAGCATTGTGTACTTGGGAAGAAGACAAAAACGAAATTCGGCCCCGTAATTCATAACACCCAAGCTATATTGGATTACGTTCACACAGATGTTTGGGGTCCTTCCAAGCACACATCACTTGGTGGGGCCAATTATTTTATCACTTTCCTTGATGATTATTTCAGGAGCTATTGGGTATATATGATGAAGCATAAATATGAGGTCCTGGATATCTTTGTAAAGTGGAAAAAGGAAGTAGAGCTGCAAACGGGTAGAAAAGTGAAGGTACTTCGTTCGAATAATGATGGTGAGTACAAGAGTGATTCATTTTTGTAGTTTTGTGAGGATCATGGAATTAGGCGACATTTCATAGTTAGGGGGATACCGCAACAAAACGGGGGTGACCGAGAGATTGAACCGTACCTTACTGGAGAAAGTGCGTTGTATGATGTCACAGAGTGGATTAGCTAGATCTTTTTGGGCCGAGGCGTTAGTTTATGTAAGCCATCTCATGAATAGGTTTCTATGCACCGTGATACATAGGAAGACTCCTATGGAGGTATGGTTTGGTTCAATGGCTAGTGATTATGATTTGATTTGGATATTTGGGTGTCCAGCTTACTATCATGTGAATGATGAAAAATTGAATTCGAGGGCTAGAAAAAATAGTCTTTGTGGGTTTTAGAGATGGAGTTAAAGGTTTCAAGTTTTGGGATCCAGAAGACAAGAAGATAATTATTAGCAGATATGTCACTTTTGATGAGGCTTACATGATGAGGACTCAGGTCCCTCAGCAAGTGGATGAAGGTCAAACTAGCGATCGTAGGAGGTGGAGGATGATGTGACTCCACAGACTTCAGATAGCACTGTATCTGTTGAGGCTCCTACAGAGGTGACACTGGGAGGAGATATGACAGATGGGCAGATGGAGGATACAGTGGATATTAGGACTTAGGAACAGGGTCATGTTCAGGAGTCTATTGCAGCTAACAGACCAAGAAGAGTCATTCATTGGCCAGCTAGATATGATGACGTGATGGTTGCATATGCTTTGTCAATAGAGGTCATTGATGATTTGGTTCCTTCTACATATAAGGAAGCATAGTCAAGCTCTGATTCAATTAGGTGGAGGAAAGCTATTGAGGAGGAGATGCACTCTCTTCAGAAGAATGACACTTGGGAACTTGCAAAATTACCAAAGGATAAGAAAACAATTGGATGCAAGTGGGTATATGCAAAGAAAAAAAGATTTTCTGATGGGGACATTCGATACAAAGCCAGATTTGTTGCCAAAGGGTATGCCCAACTTGAGGGCATTGATTACAACGAGGTATTCTCACCTGTTATAAAGCATTCATTGATAAGAATAGTATTGGTATTGGTGGCACAGCTGAATTTGGATTTGGTCCAGATGGATGTAAAAACAGTCTTTCTACATGGAGATTTAGAAGATAAGATATATATGTCACAACCAATGGGTTTTAGAGCTACAAGCAAGGAAGATCTGGTATGTAAACTGAAGAAATCTCTTTATGGATTGAATCAATCACCGCGATAATGGTACAAAAGATTCGACAGTTTCATGATTGGCCAAGGGTACATGAGGAGCCTATATGACTCATGTGTATACATGCACAAGCTACAGAAGATAAGATATTATATTTATTTATTATTATATGTGGAACCAATCCAACGGTTCGGAAAGTCAACGAGTCGTCCAAACAACAAAACGGACTTGAACTCAAACACCGGGGCGGATTTACTGCCAAATCAAGACCACACAACCGAATCAAAGTCCAGATCAGCCACGAAGCAAATCTCGGACAAAACAACGGAACAACGGACGAAACGAACAACACCCGGGGGACTCGGCCGAAACCGAGCCACCCCAGGGTGGCTCGGCCCAAGCCGAGCTACCCTGAGGTGGCTCGGCCAAGGCCGAGCCACCCATGGGTGGCTAGGCCCAGAACTGTGCACGGGCACAGTTCTGGGTGCCTATAAATAGGCCATGGGTTCGTTCATTTGAGGGGACTTTTTTGGAAGAACTTTTGGAGAGCCGAAACTCTGCCGGATTGTGACCTCACCTTGGAGTTTTGAAGGCTTGAAGACTTGGACACTCGGATTCGGTTCTTGGCGAGCACCCGCATCAAACAAGGCAGGAGTTCGAAGGAATCTAATCCTCAGATCTACGTCGTTATACTCCGGATCAAAGCTTGGTTCTTTGATCCCGAGATTCGAGCGGTTGTTTCCTTGGTGAAACAATCCCTCCCCGCTATTATCTCCTTGGTGGGATAATACCCGTAATACTTCGTAGATCTGCTCGGATCTAGATCTCGCGGTGGTCCACGGTAAACAACCCCGGCGTAGGCAAACAACCCACAAAAGCAAGAGACCGGATAACAGGATCTTATGATTTGTTCGACAAATAAGGAAAGTTGTAATTTTTCTTTATTTTCTTTGATTTTCGTTGTAACCGGTTCTTATAAAAAGACCGGATCTTTGTAATGCAAAAAGTTGTTATTTAAGAGTGTAACGGAATCAGCAATGAAGAAAGATTTGATTTTTCCTGCGAACAATCTGGCGACCACAGTGGGAGCCACCAATCTCGCTGCCGAGATCGGAGCGTCGCAGCCGCGGATCTCGATCCCGGTCGTGGAGGAGGTCGAATACGAGTTCGACCAGCAGAAGTATGAGGTGTATGTGTCTTCGTCCGGATCTACCTCCTCCCCCAAGTCCAAGAAGTCCCAGAAGTTCTCCACCAGGAGAAAAGTCCGTTGGTGCGAAGAAGTCGAAGCCACCAACGATGACCTCGCCCCGATTGACGCCGAAGTTGCGTTGGGTGAAGTCCTACCGGCCTCTAAGAAGGTCAAGTCCTCCATTGAAGGCGTGGTGACTCTCTCCAAGAGAGCCTGCCAGAGGCAGCGTCAACGCCTCGCGAAGCAATTCGCCAAGGCCATGGAGTCCGTTGAAGGGGTCCGCTACCATGCGGATCTGAAGAGCAAACGAGGCAAACAGCCTCAACAGCAAATGAAGGGTGGTTCCTCCAAACCATCGACGATGGAGTGGGTCCGTGTCAAACGGAATCGCTCGACGCTGGAGGAGCGTATCCGCAAACGTCGCGCATTATCGGCGCAAGCACGGGCCAAAGCTGAAGAAGCCCGTCGGAAGCTGCAGAAGGAGGTGGTCAAGAAGCCACCATCAACTCGCAAGGTTTGGAGGCCAAAGTCTGAAGCAACGATTCAGACCAAGGAGCAACAACCGCAGCCTCCGAAGATTCAACTTCCGGTGAAACAACCCAAGTCGCTGGCGATTTCTGCAACTGTTCCGGGAGATCCTGCAGGACCGTCCCAGAAGGGGAAGTCAGTTTTGGAGCGTCTCGGTCCACTTCTCAAGGAACGAGGCAAAGCTCCAGTCCAGGAACGCTTGGGGCCAATGAAGAAGTCCCAAACAGTTCAACATGCTGGGGGTCGCCGCAACCCTCAACATTTGGAGAAAATCGCGGCACCCAAGCGCACAACTTTGCACATCGAGATGCAGGAGCCCGCTGAAGATTCACGCTCACAAAGGCGCGTTTTAAGGCGTGTGACTCTGGATGGTCCGAAGAAGACAATTCATCCTCAGAAGGAAACGTTGTCGTCTGATAACGACGACGTTATACCTGGGAGAGCGTGCCAACACGCGATAGGCTGCTCCAACCTTCAAACGGACGAGTTGTACTATCGTGCCGGGGGTACGAGTAAATCCAGAAAGAGGAGCCCTCGAAGGTTCGAGACTCAATGTCCTTGTTCGAAGCTCATTCGGGCGGTACTATCTGAGTGCAACTGCGTCAAGGCAGTCCCTGAGAGAGTCTCGATGTTGGAAAGACTCAGCACTGAAACGCCAAAGCCGAGGCATAGACGTTTCCAACGAAGAAGAACAAGGGCCGAAGATGGTGAACATTCTAGGGTCACCGCCAATATGACCAGCACAGGAATATCGGCTCAGGATAACCCCGAGGCGATTCCGGAAATACCCCGACGGGTAACTCGTCTTCAGTCCGGGGCTATCATTCGCACGACGTATGGTAGGGTCCGAACAAGAGTACCTTCGGGAGATGAAGAATCAGACGCTGGCTCAGCAATTGCGTCTGACAACACCGTGTCCAGTGAAGGACAGCCCCGCGAGTCGTTTATGATAAGCGCGGAGCAAGTGGCCAAGATGCTTGAAGATGCCATGGCCAAACAACAGGAAACCTTTAGGTTCGAAATGCAAATGGCTATGCAGAACATGAGAGAGATGCATGACCAACAGCTTCAAGCATTGAGGAACCAACAAGGCGAGCCAAGTCGTCAGACCCAGAACAACCTGGAAGATGAGGACACAAATGAAGCTCGCAATACTAATATCCCTCCCATCAATGCAGGGGGTGGTAACGAGAACGCCAGTGAAGACACAGGTGAAAGCCTCAAGATCAAAAATCTCAAGAGCAAAATCAATACATTGATTTCCGCTCAAGAGATAAAAAAGACGGGCATTCCTTGTCCGTACCCAAGAGAGTGGGAATCAATCCCATATCCGGCAAAGTTTAGTCTAATTAACTTCACGCCGTTTAATGGGATGGGTTCACCTACTCAGCATTTGATTTACTTCAAATCGCACTTGGGGGTCATCTCTGGTAATGAGCCTCTAATGGTGCGGTCATTCGTTGGCACTCTTCGCGGAGCCGCCTTCGATTGGTATCGTCGCCTCAAGCCAGGAAGCATAAACAGCTAGGACGAAATGGAGACTAAGTTCCTCACGAACTTCTTCGATGACGATACCGAGATCTCTATCGGATCGTTGCTCGATGAGAAGCAGAAAGACGGGGAGCTAGTCGACACCTTCGTCAAGAGGTTCCGGAACAAGGCGATGAATTGCCGGGACCCGATCACTGAGGAATTCATCCTCCAGACCTGCCACAACAACCTTTCGCTGGAGGTGTTGGAAGCAATGGGTACAGCACCATCCAAGACCTGGAAGGATTTGAAGGTTCGAGGAGAGCAAGCTGAGCGATTCCTCAGGAGAAAGAAGGCGGAGAGAGGCCAACCGGCAGCAAATCCTCCGAAGCAGAACTTCAACCTAAAAGGGAAAGGTAAAGCTCATGCCAATGCCGTTGATGCTAACCAAACTTTTCAATTGCAACCTCAGCAACAGCAGCAGCAACGAGCGCCACAACAATCGCAGCCGCATTGGCAGCAACGGTCTCAGAAGCAAAAGTCTTCGGAACCGAGGTTTTCCAAAGTCTACTCCTTCAAGGATGATGAAGTTCCCGGCATCTTCAAGTACCTATTGGAGAACAACAAAATCCAGCTGCCGGCGATCGTAGATCACGAAGGAGCCACTAAGGTGACGGATCCGAAGTACTGTGCGTACCACAGAGCGGTCCACCACCCAACGAAGTCTTGCTACCACCTCAAGGACAAGATCCAGGCATTGATCGACGTTGGAGTCATAACCCCGAAGCCTGCGAAGAATGTGGGAGCAAACGCGGTGTCAATCAGTTTTGGATCGGTGCCTACAACTTGGTTCGATCCAAAGCGCGTCACCAAAGTCGGGATGAAGACGGTGAATGATGACCCGCACGGACAACGCCAAAAGGGACTGGTGCCACACACGGCCCCAAATGGTGAAATTCTCTGGGTTCACCCCGATCTGATTGAAGATGAACAATGGGCTGGATCGTCATCCAAGAAGAACTCAAAGGGTAAAGGGAAGTCTTGCTATGGAGTCTCTGCCATCCCAGGAGAAGATGACGAAAGAATCCCCGCTTTCCCACTTTCCGACGAAGAACAGGAGGTCTTTGCGACCCGGAGTGGAAACGAATATCACTTCAAATATCCATCTCCTGGCAATCAATTAGCTGAGCAGGGGGTGACAAAACGGGGACCAGCCAAGACTCTCACGGAACTGGGGGTGATTACAGTTCCCAAACCAGTTGAAGATTCTCGACGACAGCCGGTAGATAAGCAGAAAGAAAAGAGGCCCGAGGAGGTTCAAAATCTGAAGCAATCTCGTTTCAGTCGTCTGATTGGAAAAGATAAACCGGAGAGTTCGAAAACTCCGCGTGCCTTCGACATCATGGCTCAGCTAGCTAATATTCTAGCACGGATAACGCTGTATGAACTGCTGCGACTGTCCAAGGAGACTAGAGAAGCCTTACAAGAGGCCTTGGCCGATTCAGAAGCATTTCTCACTCGGATCAAGCCAGCGCCTGAGGAGCTGGAACTGTTAGCCCAGCAGTACAATGTGGCGGCTAAGAATATTCCCTGCATCACCTTCACCAAAGAGGACATGCAGACGAAGAATTCAAATCATGATCGGCCCCTGTATTTCGTCGGGTACATTGGCTCCAGCGAAGTCAACCAAATCCAAGTGGATCCGGGTTCCGCTGTGAGTATTATGCCACTTCGCCTAATGCATAGCCTTGGCATTCCAGTCAGCAAGTTGGTGTCTACGGGCACAGTCATTTACAGATTCAACACAAGCGGGTCAAGACCTTTGGGGAAAATCCGAATAAAGTGCCAAATGGGCGATCTGAAGACGGAGGTCACGTGCTACGTGATTGATGCTGAGACATCCTATAACCTACTATTGGGTCGGCCTTGGATCCATAGTAATGTTATAGTTCCCTCCACTCTACATCAGTGTTTGAAATATGTCGACACTGATGGAAGAGTTAGGACAGTGGTCGCGGATAAGCAACAATTCAAAGGGTATGAGAATTACTTCACAGATTCTCTCCTTTATGGTAATGAATCCGATACAGAACCATCGGTCCAAGGCACGGACAGCGGAGAAGAAGCTGATTCCGAGGCCAGATTCGATTACAATGGTGGTTTTGTTTTAAATGACATTGTACCCTTTGTAATCAATCTTGACGATGAACAATCGTCAGATGGCGGTTGTAACTGGCAACTTGCCGATATTGAAATAAATCACGATTTAGAGTACTCCTTGTCTCTTGATGATGCGATAAAGGGATTATACGATAATCCTGATTTATGTATGCCGCTCCGATCATCTTATGTAACAAAGAAACGCCTCCAGCATTCTTTCGGAACAACCCAGATTGTTCCTGCCAAGATAGGGGGACAAAAAGAAGTGATTTATGGTAAAGGAGAGAATTTTCCGTTGCCAGATCATTTCCTAAGAGAAGATGAAGATGATGACAAATCTGGTCTGCATTTATCTAAGTATAGCCCGGAAGCACGCACGCTCATGGAAAAGCAAGGGTACGACTTCACACTCGGAGAAGGTTTATACTTCGATCGAGGTTCCCGTGTCCCAGTCAAAGCGGCATATGTACCAAAAGGGAAACCAGATAATTATTACCGTCACAAAAGAGGCTTAGGCTATGTTTCCTCGTCTAATGATGAATGTGGTTGGCAAATTATCGATCAAATTACTAATAAAGCCAAGGATGGGTGCTCGGCAAATTCCACAGGATGGGATTCCGACACAAGTTTGGGAGAAATGTTTAAGACCTTGATGTCGAACATGACTACAGCTGATCCATCTACGATGGAGGATGACGATCAAATACCAACGTGGGAGGACCCATGGGTTCATCATCTGAACATGCAATATGGTGATAGGTTTGAACAGAGAGAACCACCCACCGAAGACGAAGTAGTCCAAATCAATATGGGCGATGAGGCCAATCCGAAGCCCATATTTATCAGCGGTAGTCTTCCCCCAGATGAGAAGGAGGAATTAAATGCCCTGATCAGAGAATACATTGATGTCTTCACCTGGAACTACGACGACATGCCAGGGCTCGACCCCAATGTGGTAATGCACCGCCTCGACATCAAGCCGGATGCTAAACCTGTCAAGCAACAGCAAAGACGGTTTCGTCCGCAAATTATGGAAGCCATCGAGGCAGAGGTTAAGAAGTTGATCGACTCAGGATTTATCCAAGAGGAACAACATCCAGACTGGTTAGCCAACATTGTTCCCGTCATGAAGAAGAATGGCAAAATCAGGGTTTGCATCGACTTCAGGAACCTGAATGAAGCGTGTCCAAAAGACGATTTTCCTCTCCCAATCACAGATGTCATTATCGACAATACATGCGGATTCGAAAGAATGTCCTTCATGGACGGCTTTTCGGGATACAATCAAATCAAGATGCACCCGGATGATGAGAAGCATACAGCATTCAGAACGCCCCTCGGTATCTTCTGTTACACGGTGATGCCCTTCGGTCTGAAGAATGCAGGTGCCACATACCAACGAGCGATGACTAAGATTTTCCAGAAACACCTCAGGAAAACGGTTGAATGTTACGTCGATGATCTGGTGGTAAAAAGCCGCAACAAAGAAGATCACATCAAAGACTTGAGAACGATGTTTGATCTCATGCGGAGTCATCAATTGAAGATGAATCCCACAAAATCCTTCCTCGGAATGTCCAGCGGAAAATTCCTTGGATTCGTCGTCACCACTAAGGGTATACACATTGACCCAGACAAAGTGAAGGCAATAAATGAATTGCAACCCCCGAGAAATCTAAGAGAACTCAGAGGATTGCAAGGGCGTTTAGCCTACATCAGGAGGTTCATTTCAAATCTATCTGGGAAGTGCCAACCATTTTCTAAGCTAAACAAGAAGGGCGTGTCATTTATTTGGGACGAGGCTTGCCAAAAAGCATTCGAAGATATCAAGGCATATCTGATGAATCCCCCTGTTCTTGTTGCACCAAAATCAGGTAAACCGTTCTTGATTTATATCAAGGCGATGAACCACTCGATAAGTGCTTTACTAGCGCAAGACGATGATAATGGTCACGAACAGGCAGTCTACTATCTAAGTCGGACCTTGATAGGCGCCGAATCTCGATATCCGATGATCGAGAAAGAATGTCTAGCATTGGTATTCGCAGTACAGAAGATGCGACATTACCTGGTTGGCCAAAAAATTTACATCATCGCTAATGTTAATCCGGTACGGGTATTCATGACTCAACCGGGTTCGATGAATTGGCGGTTAGCAAAGTGGGCCCTTCTCTTGTCCCAGTATGATTTGCACTTCAAACAGCAGAAGTCGGTCAAAGGACAAGCGATTTGTGATCTTTTGGCGGCAAGTCCAACAACAGATACAGTTAAAGTATATGATGACTTGCTAGACGAAACCCACGAGGTTAATACCACATCACACCAACAAGTATGGCAATTATACTTTGATGGTGCTTCGAGAGCAGTTAATAAGGCAATAACCCCTGGATGTTCTAGAGTCTCCTCCGGAGTCGGAGTTGTCTTAGTTTCCCCAGGGAAGCACGTGATGCCTCGAGCTTATTCACTGACGAATCCATGTTCCAATAACATAGCCGAGTACAACGCACTCCTCATTGGACTCAGTTTCGCCAAGGAGCTGGGGGTCGAATATCTCGAAGCTTTTGGGGATTCTCAATTGATAGTCAACCAGGTTCGTGGAGAGTATGAAGTTAGGAACCCAGATCTGATTCCGTACCACCAGGAGGCCATCAGAATGGCGGATTCGTTTGAGGAATTCTATATTGAATACATCCCTCGTCTCCAGAACGCTTATGCGGATGCACTGGCAGCACTAGCAGTATCACTCGCGCAGCCGCCCGAAACTGAACTGCTAGTCACAGTAAGGTCACACCAACTCTGCATACTCATATACGATATGGAGGTTGAAGAGGAGGATGATAGAAGCGAAAACGCCAAAGAGGTGAACTCAACCCAAATCGGGTCTGAGTCCCGAGATTGGCACTTTCCCATTATTGATTACGTCCAATATGGCATTTTGCCGGAGGATGTAAAGGAAAAAGAATCTATTCGCCGAAGAGCGCCACGGTTCTTCTATAATACCGAGACCCGTACGTTATATCGCCGGGGGTATGATGATTTGCTTCTCCGATGCCTTTCGAACGAAGAAGCGAAAGAAGTTCTCAAGGAAGCACACGAAGGAGAATGCGGTGCACATCAGCCTGGTCCCAAACTGTATGATCGAATCAGAAGAATGGGATATTTCTGGCCAACAATGGTTCGTGACGCGATCGAGTACGCCCGAGAATGTCACGCTTGCCAAGTGCATGCAAATTATATGCACCAACCACCGGAGCGGTTACACACGTCAACCACCTCCTGGCCATTCGAGACATGGGGTATGGATATTGTCGGTCCTATCTTTCCTCCTTCAGTTAAAGGTGATCGATTTATCCTCGCAATCACCGACTACTTTTCAAAGTGGGCTGAAGCCATTCCGCTTAAAGAAGTGAAGACGAACAATGTCATCAACTTCATCAAGCATCATGTCATATACCGACACGGCGTGCCGAGGCGGATCATTCATGACAACGGTCCGCAATTCATAAGCAACGCCTTCATCAGGTTCTGTGACAAATTCAAGATTCAAGATGTCTCGTCAACGGCTTATTATCCCGCTGCTAATGGATTAGCTGAGGCTTTCAACAAGACGATCATTAAGATCTTGTCAAAACTCGTGAAGACCAACAAGCGAGATTGGGACGATAAACTCGGCGAAGCGCTCTGGGCTTATCGCACCACTATTCGCACACCCACGGGAGCTATCCCATATTCGTTGGTGTACGGATGTGAAGCTGTGCTACCGCTGGAGATTCAAATCCCCTCCCTTCGGATTGCTCTCGCAACGGAGATGACGACTGAAGAGCAGCATCAAAAACGTCTTGAGGAACTCGAAAGGCTGGACGAAAAGTGCTTGGAAGCTCAACAACACATCGAGTTCTATCAAGCCAGGATATCCAGAGCCTTTGACAAAAGGGTTCGCCAAAGAAGCTTCAAGGAAGGAGATCTGGTTCTCGCTGCGCGTCGACCAATAATCCTCACCTCCAAGAAGAAAGGTAAATTCGAACCCAAGTGGGAAGGACCATTTGTAATAGACATAGTCTATTCAAACGGTACTTACCGCCTAATTTCTTTAGAGGGCGTCAGGCAATTAATGCCAATAAATGGGAAGTTTTTGAAAAAGTACTATCCCTAGTACGTTCAGGGTAACTCATTTACCGGGAAGTTCCTTGAAGAATATTACATTTAATATTCCAAGAGGATAACCCAAAATTATTCTTTTTCCTCCAAATTCCCTCATTGATCAGTTTTAATTGACAGTGAGTCCATCAAAATGTTCTTCTGGCCCTTTTGATTCTTTTCATGAACAAGAGGTTCAAGTTCAGTTCGGAGTTCCCTTTCGATAAACGAAAGAACTCCCTTTCTTTTCTCTTTGGTTAAACCTTCTCATGGTCATAACCGAAGCTGAAATTTCAGTTCGATAAACGAGAAAACTCATTTTCTGATCAGATAGCCAATCCTATAAAAGGTAAGTTTATCTAGATCTTCCGGATTCTCGGAGTGGAGATCCCACTTCTAGTTTCTTTCTTGCACTGGAAATAGAATATAAAATTCTTCCTTTCCAGAATCAAGGAATAGAATATAAAATTCTTCCTTCCTTGCTCGGGGAATAGAATATAAAATTTTTCCTTCCCCACACCAACTCCTTTTCCAAAATTTATCAATTTAGGATTCATCCTAGAAAGTTTATCCCGAATCCTAAGCAGGGATAAGTCTGCGCCTAACACGCACTGCCGGTTTAGTCTTTCTCCGTAGAAAAAAGATACCAGAGTTCGATTCTGGGGTATTTTATCCTGAAACCTAAGTAAGGATAAGTCGACGCCTAACACGCGTCGCCGGTTTGTTCTTAAACGTTGAAAAGAACACTTGTCCACATATTCAACATTGTGGCAGGTTGTTATTAATAACACCAAAATCCATGCCTCACACGCGTGGGGAATTTCATCCTGAATCCTAAGAAAGGATATGCCGACGCCTAACACGCGTCGCCGGTTTGGTCTTTATCTGTAGAAAAAGGTACCAGAGCCTGACTCTGGGGACCTTTATCCCAAAGCCTAAGTAGGGATAAGCCAACGTCTAATACACGTTGCTGGGTAGCCTATTCCCATAACAACGGCAAAGTCTACATATTCGGAATTGTAGCACAAAGTCTAAGGGAGTTCATTCCTTTAGCACAACGTCACATGCAGAACGGATTAAAACAATCTGAAGACTTCAACTCATCAGACAAAGCCGTACAGGTCTGCTGATCCTGTGCCTTCGTCATCTGAAGAATACCCAATGTCTCCGTTTCTTCGCGGAGTTCTCTTTCAAGCCGGTCTATCTTGGTTTCACAAGAGATAAGAGAAGAATCGAGTTCGGCAAGTGAAGATAATCTGGTAGCAAGGCCGGTCTCAACTCGAGCTACTCGGTCTCGCTGCATCCGAATCTCAAGCTCAGCAAGAATCTGAGTCTCGCGCAGTGTCTGTAAGCGGGTGTCCAACTCAGCAGCAATAAATGAAGAGGCGCCGGTATCTCGAAGCTCACAAAACATCTGAAGCTCATGCTCTAGGCAGTCGAGATCGTCAACTATAGCCTTCGCCAAATCTGGATATCTTGCTTCCCTTATCAAATTGACTCTGGAATTA
>BQKN01065064.1:13560-34463 GCA_022839385.1 Asparagus kiusianus
CCACCCCAACGCTACACAGGAATTTCGTTGGTGCGAGCCTGGAATAATCAACAATACCACATATCACAACTCCTCGGACCCACCCGGTGACTACACAAACTTCACCAGCGCGAGCCCGGAATACAACCACAATCACAGATATCTCAACTCCTCAGACCCACCCGGTGACTACACAAACTTCACCGGCGCGAGCCTGGAATATACATCAGCAATCACAACCGCTCACATGGACCAAGACTTCTCTCCCTAATTCTCGTAATTACAGGTCAACTACACACGAGATTCTAGATCCTAACTGTGTCATACAGGTCACTATAGTCATGAATTCCTAACAATTCTCAATCACAACAACGAACAATCAATGTAACTAATCATGTACAATAATATCATGACATATCAAATAATCAAAATAAGAATTATAAATCATAAACAACGTCTATATAATTCAGAAAATAATCTTTTTCTAAATTAATTTATTTTAAATTATTTCGCTTAACAATTAATCTAAACTAATTCATTTTCCAAAATAAATTCTTTTAAATTATTATAATTATCTAAAAATGATTCTTTTGCCGAACTAAATTCTTTTAATTCATTATAATTTTTCTGAAAATGACATTTATCATATTACCATGATATAATTAATATTCCTCAACAAACATTCCCACGCAGATAAATACGTCACAATTAAACTATGCAAATAATTCATAAAAAATGTAAATAATCAAACTACGAAACAAGGAGAGCGGAATCTTGCCTACGAGGCTGAGGGACTTGCGGATGAGGCGGCGACGCCATCGCTTGCTATTCATTGTTCGGCGACGCGCACAACGGATCGAAGGCTGCCTTGTGGAGCTGGACGGCGACATCGGCGACGGATTCGATGGCACGGGAACCTCGACGAATGCAGCGGGGTGGTTGAGGGAGGAGCGGCGAGGGAACAGCGGTGTGGGCTCGACGTGGGGCTGCGGGCAAGGAGGTGGGCAGGAGGTCGTCGAGGGGGCTGGGGTGATGGTGGACGGCTGGTGCGGTTCTTTGGAGGATGAAGGAGAGATGGGTTTTGTGAACGAGAGAGGAGGGGAGCAGGCGGGTCTCGGGGGAGGCAGGGCGGTGGTGCGGTGGCTTGGGTTCGTCGGAGGAGGAGAGCGGCGAGGGCGACTGGCGGAGCTGCAGGCAGCGGTCGCGTGGATCTGGGCGGCGTGCTCGGGTGGAGGAGGCGAGCGGTTTGAGCGCGGCTACGGTGGCGAGCTGGGGTCGAGAGAGAGCGTCGGGGGCGGGGGCTGATGCTGGTCGGAGGGGGAGATGCGGAGGTCAGCGGCGGCGCGGCGGCAGGTTCTTCGTCGGACGTCGGAGCAGGCGATCGTGGGGCGCTGGAGGTCGCGGTGAGCGGCGGTTTCGACGGAGGCGGACTGGTGTGGGTAGTGCGGACGAAGAGAGAACAAGAGAGAGGAGAGAGAGATGAAGGAGTTGGCTGCTCACGTGAAAAGAAGAGAGAAAAAGCTATACATAGAGAGTAGGTTAGGGGTAGGTACATTTAGGGAAATAATTTGAAAAGGAGGAGGTTGAGTTGTCAAATTATGAGAGGGAGAGAGAGAGAAGAAGGAAGGTAGGAGAGAGAAAATTACGGGAGTAAATAGGAAATAATTAAATGGTGATTAGGGAATTGATTGGAAGGAGTTATGGAAATAATTCAAATGGAAGAAAATAAGGGAGTGAAAAATTCGAAAATTCCACATAATATTCTGAATTATATTAATAATTAATAATCAATCAAAAATCTTTTTATTAATATTTATATACTAATATACTATACTCAAGTTTACATTAATAATAGCAAGGTCATTAATAATATCAATCACTAAATGATTATATATAAAAATCATTAAACCGTAAATTAATATTTAGTAGAATTAAAAATACAAGACTATATATTTTATTATTTATTTATTTTGAAAACTCAGAAAATTCCAAAAATTAGGAAAAGTATTAATAAAATATAATATAATATTCTAAATACTAGAAAATTTTATTTAAATACGTATCAAAATTCACGGTTGTTACACATGGATAGACTCGTGAGAGGACGGGGTTTGGATCCCGTGGTACCTTCAACGATCAAGTCACCTGGTGAACTTGAGTGGGGTGAGAAGAATTGTGAGAGTTCTTGTGTGCAGTAAGATGCAAAGGAATTCGTGGAGAATCCCTAGAGTCCGATGTTAGATTGAAATCCAATCTGAGTTGAGGGTCTGAATCTAGAGATCTCGTCCCCTGCTAAGTTAGAATAGTACATCTATTTATACATGTGGGTATGAGGGGTAGAACCATTATTCTGGCTGAGCACAGGATGGCGGTGAAGAAGTGTATGCTGGCGGTTGTCAGCACTTGCTTTACAGGTGTCGGCTGGCAACTAGTTGCGTGATCTGCGCTGACATGATGTGATGTGTGGCGCACGAAGCACAACATGGCCCAATAAGTCATGAAGACTATGGGGGGGGGGGGGGGGCAGAGGAATGATGATGCTTGACAAGCATTGATGAGATGTTGACATGTTGTCAGGGGGAGAGGCCCGAGGCTAAAGTCGTCCTCTGACTTGACCGAGATATAACACCTCTCGAGTCGACCTCGTAGGGGGGTCGAGTCGACTGGGTCGAGTGGGCTCATAGTGAGCCGCATTCGACAAAGGGGGGTCGATAAGTTCCGCCTTTCGAGTCGTCCTAAGGGGATGTCGACTCGGCGAATCAGCTGAGGGGAGATCCTTGCTGATCTTGACCACCAATCTGGTTGGGACGTTGCAGGCAAAAGTACACTTGTACTGTTGCTGGTGAAGGGCTACACTTTGGTGATTGAGAACACTGTAACATTGACATTTACATGTGCTGAAATTTAGGGGACGTTTGCATTCCGGTAGTTCACTCTTTTTAACTTTGACATCTTGGATTTCTATTTGGCAATTTGCTACCCCAAAGTGTGATTTTGTTAAAGAATATTTAAAGATAACATAGAAAAGTAAATGAGAGACCTATGTTATTAAAAAATTTCGGCCTTTTGAGTTCCGGTGAAGAGAGGAACAAACGTAAGGTTTAGGTGGGGTCAAATGCATCAAACTTTTAAACAGAATTTTAAGATCAAATTAGTAAAGGGCAAATCAGCCCTTCTACTGAGGGGCTGTTTGGATGGCTTTAGGAAACTAGAGTTTTTATGACACAAAATAGAAAGTGTTTATCCACCTCACCACTTTCCATTCGAGTGTTTACATTGTTTGGTTAGGAATCTTTGTGAATCCTAAAATAATAGTATTACATTGTTTGGATAGTATAATGTAAACTAGAGTATTTATGACACAAAATGGAAAGTGGTTATCCACCTCACCACTTTCTACAAGGTTTTGACTTTATTATTATTTTTTGGACACATTTATGACATTGTGTAAGCTTTCCAACAAAATCACTCCTAATTTTGGTGATTTTGCTTTCGGTGACACCTCATCAAAAGGTGTAAGCTTTTCATGTAAAAGAGAATTTAAACAAACAATGTAAAGTGATAAAAGCTGATATTGGGACCCACTTTTTTACACTTTTCATCATTTTACATGGTAAAAACATACAACCAAATAGCCCCTGATAACAAGGTAAGTACCCGCTGATGCCACTAGAGCATACTACAATAAAGATTGGTGGGCGAGGCTAGGCGTGTATAAGAGCCACTGTAGTAAAAGCCCAGCAGCCCACCTCTCTCCCTCCCTCTCGCTCGCTCGCTCTCTTTGCTTTTGTTTCTCTTCGCCTAATCGCCGTCCTCACCGAAAAAAGGGTCAAAATAAGGGGAAAATTGCAAAATAGACCATTTTTATGAAATATATAGCGAAATAGACTACTTTGTAAAATAATTAGCAAAATAGGCCTTTTTTGAAAAAAGAGGTCGATTTTGAAAAACAAGGCTTAGAAAACATACGGGACTATTAGTCCCGTATGTTTAGAGCCAACTAATCACGGATTAGTGACTCAGAAAACGTACGGGACTAGTAGTCCCGTATGTTTTCTGAGTAGAAAATTTCACTAATCAGTGATTAAAACATATGGGACTACTAGTCCCGTATGTTTTCTGAGTTGTTTTGCAAAATAGACCTTTTTTTGGCCTGTTGATAAAAAAGAGGTCTATTTTACTAATTATTTAGCAAAACGATCTATTTTGCTAAATAATTAGCAAAAACGGTCTATTTTGCAATTTTTCCCTCAAAATAAATAATAAAAATAAAAGAAACTTTCTCACTAGTTTATTAAAAAGCCCTCTTCTGAGTTCCTCCGAGCCCTAGCATCGTCCATCGGGCGCTCTCCTTCCAGATATTACCCAACGCTAAACCCTAGCCCTAACCTAAAGCCCTATCTACTTGTCCTCTCTTCAATAAAAAGCCCTAAACTCCTCCAACAACAGATAGAAGATGTATCTTTACAACCTAACCCTGCAGCAGGCGACGGGCGCTGTTTGTGCGATCAATGGCAACTTCGCCGGCGGCAAATCCCAAGAGATCGTTGTTGCCCGTGGAAAGACCCTCGACCTCCTCCGCCCTGACGATTCCGGCAAGATCCAGACCCTGCACTCCGTCGACGTCTTCGGCGCCATCAGGTCCCTCGCCCACTTCCGCCTCACCGGGTCCCACAAGGACTACATCGTCGTGGGCTCCGACTCGGGCCGCATCGTCATCCTCGAGTACCAAAAGGACAAGAACTGCTTCGACAAGATCCATCAGGAGACCTTCGGAAAGTCCGGTTGCCGCCGCATCGTCCCCGGCCAGTATCTGGCCGTCGATCCCAAGGGCCGAGCCGTGATGATCGCTGCCTGCGAGAAGCAGAAGCTCGTCTATGTCCTCAACCGCGACACCGCCGCCCGCCTCACCATCTCCTCCCCCCTCGAAGCTCACAAGTCCCACACCGTAACCTACTCCATCACCGGTGTCGACTGCGGTTTTGACAACCCCATCTTCGCAGCCATTGAGCTGGACTACTCCGAGGCCGACCAGGACTCTACAGGTAATTTAACTGAATACTAAAGGTATATTCATTTTTTTTAATTTATGATTGAAAATTATTCATTTGTAATTATGATGTCTATATATTTAATTCGAATATTTCGTTAGAAAATTGATTTAATATACACGACTGAAATTGAAAATATAACATCGTATGTATAGTATGATACAAATTATAAGAGATTAAATTTTAAAGGAAGATTTAATATGTAAGAAAACAAATTGTATATACATTTGGTTAAACTCTATTCATTTATGAATTCGGATACCTAAAATTATTTTTTTAGTGATGAACTACCAAATCGAACATGACTGAATAACAATTAACAAACTGTTTGTTAATTATCTACAGGTCAGGCTGCCGCCGATGCTCAGAAGCACCTCACATTCTATGAGCTCGATCTCGGCCTCAACCATGTTTCCCGCAAGTGGACCGAGCCTATCGATAATGGGGCTAATCTCCTTGTAACTGTCCCTGGAGGTGGAGATGGACCCAGCGGCGTCCTCGTCTGTGCCGAGAACTTTGTCATCTACAAGAACCAGGGACATCCCGATGTGCGTGCGGTCATACCTCGGAGAGCTGATCTCCCGGCAGAGCGTGGAGTCCTCATAGTCTCCGCTGCCACCCATCGTCAGAAGTCCATGTTCTTTTTCCTCTTGCAGACCGAGTATGGCGACGTCTTCAAGGCCACTCTTATCCACGAGGGCGATCGTGTCACTGAGCTCAAGATTAAGTACTTTGACACCATTCCGGTCACCTCTGCCATGTGCGTCCTCAAGAGTGGGTACCTATTTGCTGCTTCAGAATTCGGAAACCACGGGCTCTACCAGTTTCAGGCGATTGGGGACGGAGACGATGTTGAGGCCTCCTCTGAGACTCTGATGGAAACGGAGGAAGGCTTTCAGCCGGTCTTTTTCCAGCCGCGAGGCTTGAAGAACCTTGTGAGGATCGACCACATTGCGAGCCTCATGCCTATCATGGACATGAGAGTCATGAACCTTTTCGAGGAGGAGACACCTCAGATATTCACTCTGTGTGGGCGGGGCCCTCGTTCCTCCCTTAGGATATTGAGACCTGGGTTGGCTATCAGCGAGATGGCTGTGGAGAGGCTCCCTGCTGTGCCCAACGCTGTGTGGACAGTGAAGAAGAATGTGACTGATGAGTTTGATGCGTATATTGTTGTCTCCTTCCCCAATGCTACCCTTGTCCTGTCGATCGGTGAGACAGTTGAGGAAGTCAGTGACAGCGGGTTTCTTGACACCACGCCTTCACTTGCGGTTTCTTTGCTCGGGGATGATTCCCTGATGCAGGTCCATCCGAATAACTCAAGCATTTGATATCGAGAACTAGTTGATTTTTGTGTACTTGACCAGGCATTAATTCAATAACTCAAGTATTTATGTGACCACATATACATGTATAGTATTACACTATTTAATTGGATAATTAAAGTGAAATGATAAATTGAAATTGTGAGTATAGAAAAATGTATTAATTAACCAACCTTGATTATCTGATGCAGGTCCATCCGAATGGTATTCGACACATCAGAGAAGATGGGCGTATTAACGAATGGAAGACGCCCGGCAAGAAGACCATCGTCAAGGTTGGATCTAACAGGCTTCAGGTTGTCATCGCTCTCAGTGGAGGGGAGCTTATATACTTTGAGATGGACATGACAGGTCAGCTGATGGAGGTGGAGAAGCATGAGATGCCTGGGGATGTGGCCTGCTTGGACATTGCGCCCGTTCCTGAAGGGAAGCAGAGGTCTCGTTTCCTTGCAGTTGGCTCCTATGACAACACTATACGCATTCTGTCGCTGGATCCTGATGATTGTATGCAGGTTTTGAGTGTGCAGAGCGTGTCCTCACCTCCGGAATCACTTCTCTTGCTTGAAGTGCAGGCTTCCACTGGAGGAGAGGACGGTGCCGATCACCCTGCCAGTGTATTTCTTAATGCTGGTCTGCAAAATGGTGTCCTTTTCAGAACTGTAGTGGATATGGTCACTGGACAGCTCTCTGATACTCGTTCACGTTTCTTGGGTTTGAGAGCCCCGAAGCTCTTTTCAGCAACAGTAAGGGGCAGACAGGCTATGCTTTGTTTGTCAAGCCGCCCTTGGCTGGGGTATATACATCAGGGGCATTTTCTGTTAACTCCTCTTTCCTACGAAACACTTGAGTTTGCTGCCTCGTTCTCCTCCGACCAGTGTGCCGAGGGTGTAGTCGCAGTTGCTGGAGATGCTTTGAGGGTTTTTACTATTGAGCGGCTGGGGGAAACATTCAATGAGACGGTAATACCTTTGCGCTACACTCCAAGGAAGTTTGTCCTCCAGCCCAAGAGGAAACTCCTAGTCATCATAGAGAGTGATCAGGGAGCTTTCACCGCAGAAGAGCGCGAAGCTGCGAGAAAAGAGTGCTTGGAGGCTGCAGGTGTTGGTGAAAATGGAAATGCAAATAATGGTGAACAGATGGAAAATGGTGCTGACGATGAGGAGAAGGAGGATCCTCTTTCTGACGAGCAGTATGGTTATCCGAAGGCAGAATCAGATAAGTGGGCGTCTTGCATCAGAGTTCTCGATCCAAGGTCAGGAAACACTACTTGTTTGCTGGAGCTGCAGGACAATGAGGCTGCTTTTAGCGCATGTACTGTGAATTTTCATGATAAGGAGCATGGGACGCTACTTGCTGTGGGTACAGCAAAGGGGTTGCAGTTCTGGCCAAAGAGGACTTTTGTTGCTGGGTTTATTCACATATACAGGTTTGTAGAAGATGGAAAATCCCTTGAATTGCTGCATAAGACACAGGTGGAGGGAATTCCACTAGCCTTGTGTCAGTTCCAGGGGAGGCTTCTTGCTGGGATCGGCCCAGTTCTCAGATTGTATGATCTGGGGAAAAGGAGACTACTCAGGAAATGTGAGAACAAACTCTTCCCAAATACAATTATCTCTATTCACACATACCGGGACAGGATTTATGTTGGTGACATCCAAGAGGTATGTGGTACTACTTCTCCGTATGATTCTAATTCAGTATTTTGGTGTTCCTAAGAAGTAAAATTTGTTGAAAACTGATGCTTTCCCTTTCATATTTTCTTTACTGGTAGAAGTTTCTTTCTCCTGCACTAAATGTCCCACGAATATTAGTTAGGGATGGCAAGCTTTGGGGTACAAGGTGGCAGGTCTTCTTTATAATGTTATACGACCTTTAAACATGATTATTATGTGTATAGGTGTTTTCTTGTGCAAAATTTAATATCAGTATTTTATGCTTCTATACTATTTGTAACTTGAAGCTTAATGCAAGATTTGTCTTGTCAACTTTATTTATTTTCTTACAGGATATTAGCGTAGAATGAAGCTGTCTTTTGTTTTGAGAAGACAACACATTTCACCTTGTCTTTTGTATTCTTCATACAGGACCTTGTGTTTTTAGTAAGTTACATGTGCCTTTCCATCAGGAAGCAGATCACAAAAAGCCAAACTAATGATATATTCTGACGAACTGACCATGGTTTCACTTATATTTGCAATTTCTGAGCTATAGACACAAATTCAGTCTATTGAGCAAATACCCACTCATCTTATATCAATGTGGATAAGTTAAGAGAACTAGCCTGTTCACATGTCCCTATCATGGAAAAGTTACATGTGTATGTGTGCGTTTGTGTGGAAATATTATGTTGTTTAGCCATATAAATTGCAAAATTTTAGGTCAACCATATGTCATCAAACTGGCACACACTATAGAAGTTGGTTTTAGTTGAGAGACATTTGTTACCGTCTTAGTAAACCTGTTCAGAAATGTTGAGCCGTGCAAGACTACAAGCATATTTAATATATGGGGCATTTATTATGTTGGTTGTTCATATTTAGATTGAAGGGTTAATTGCACACAGATGCCATTAGTATCGCATTGTGCCATTTATTAATATTGATAGATACACTCCTTGAAAGGAAAGTTTTTGACTCTTTTACTCTCAGCGGCCTATTTCTCACCAAAAAAAAAAGTAGGCATCCCCTAAGGGTAAAAGTATATTTTTAGAATTCTTTATCTTTTCCAGTACTATCAAATGTAGAAATGGGAGGGACTAGCAAATTTCATTCCTTATTATCCATGTGGTCCTGTTATGTCAGGTGCTTTGTCAATAATCTGGTAGTCAAGCTATATGTTGCACTGGAGTTAGATGTGGTCGTTTCTAGTTTATGATGACAAATTTTTTCTTAACAATCAGGAAGCTTGCTTTGGTTTCGTTCCTAAAGATCCAAACCTAAACATTATCAGTCATCTGATTAAAGTTCTCTTATGACGATTTCTTACTTATGTATAAACAAAATGGTAAAAAAAATGGTTAAAAAAACGTGATGATTTTCAGTATAAAAATTGAACCGTGCAGGACTAGGAGCATATAAAAAAAAGTAGGCATCCCCTAAGGGTAAAAGTATATTTTTAGAATTCTTTATCTTTTCCAGTACTATCAAATGTAGAAATGGGAGGGACTAGCAAATTTCATTCCTTATTATCCATGTGGTCCTGTTATGTCAGGTGCTTTGTCAATAATCTGGTAGTCAAGCTATATGTTGCACTGGAGTTAGATGTGGTCGTTTCTAGTTTATGATGACAAATTTTTTCTTAACAATCAGGAAGCTTGCTTTGGTTTTGTTCCTAAAGATCCAAACCTAAACATTATCAGTCATCTGATTAAAGTTCTCTTATGACGATTTCTTACTTATGTATAAACAAAATGGTAAAAAAAATGGTTAAAAAAAACGTGATGATTTTCAGTATAAAAATTGAACCGTGCAGGACTAGGAGCATATTTGATCTTGTGGGGCATTTATTGTGTTGGTCTGTTCATATTTTGAGTAAAGGGTTAATTGCGCATAGACCCCATCAGTATTGCATTGTGCCACAGTGCCACTTATACAGGTAAAAGTTTTGGCTATCGGGCAGATGCGCACCCCCCATACGGAAAGGGTTTTTTTTGGACTCTTTTACTCCCATGGATCTATTTGCTGAAAAAACAATAGTAGGCCTCTCCTAAGGGTTTAAAAAAAAACTCAGGGGGTGTATCTGCCAATATCAAACTTAAGGGGTAATAAGTGGCACGATGCCATACTACAAGAATGTTTGTGCAGTTCAACCCTACATTAAAATTTGAACATTATTTTATATAAAGATTGATAAAGTTTGAGCTCGTTTTAGGCCACTATTCTGAGATCATCTTGATCATGTATGTCCCTTCATTCCCATCTTTCTCTATGCACACATGAACACTGCAAGAAGAGAATTGTTCGCATGAATCAGTTAGTGCTTATTCTACATGTTTGAGGTTGTTTGCTAATTTATTTTGCACTTCTGGGTGTGATTGCAGTCATTTCACTACTGCAAGTATAGACGGGATGAAAATCAACTTTACATATTCGCAGACGATTCTGTTCCCAGGTGGCTAACAGCTTCATATCATATAGATTTTGACACAATGGCTGGGGCAGACAAGTTTGGAAATGTTTATTTTGTACGACTGCCACAGGATGTCTCGGATGAGATTGAAGAAGACCCAACTGGTGGTAAGATAAAGTGGGAACAAGGGAAGTTGAATGGCGCTCCCAACAAGGTGGAGGAGATTGTTCAGTTCCATGTTGGCGATGTTGTCACAGCCTTGCAGAAGGCCTCATTGATACCTGGGGGTGGTGAGTGCATCATTTATGGCACTGTTATGGGCAGCTTAGGAGCATTACTTGCATTCACCTCTAGAGAAGATGTTGATTTCTTCTCTCATTTGGAGATGCACATGAGGCAGGAACATCCACCATTATGTGGCAGGGATCACATGGCTTACAGATCCGCATATTTCCCAGTTAAGGTACGTTTTATTGGCACATGTTCCACTCATCCATTGCTCATGCTGCTTGATGAATACATACATTTTTTTTCATAACATTATAGCTTTGGTTGCCTGGTGTTTAATTTTTCAAGATGAGTCAGTTTCTTCTCCTGATCTCTGTTACTTTTCAGTATATGTCCAGTAAAAGAAGCCAGACTTTCTCTTCTTTATTTTTCTTTCTAATGGTGTTACACATCAAAGAGATTGGTGCTTTTGGCCTTGAAAGATCCAACTCCAGGGTCAACCTTAGGAAAAAAATTTGATTAGTTCTCTGGTGCTAGAGGGTGGCAATCTTTGTTGAACCTTCATTGTTTCACACATCTCCATCTTAATACTGACTAGCATCATAATAGACTGAAGATAATCAGAAATTATAAGCCTAAGACTTGGTTCTTGTCCTAGACTCGGTCCTTTTTAATCAGTGCCAAGTAACTAAGTATGAACTGTGTTAAACAATAAATTGGACCTTCTTTCTCTCTTTATTTTGATGTTATGATCGTCAAATTTAAGTCTATGATAGTCTTTTTATGAAAAATTGATGAACTGTCTTGTGCTTGCTATTGTAACCAACTTTTCTGATAATAGTTTGTTTCATGCACTCGGTTTTCTCATTACACAATTATATATTGCCTATTTTGTTATCAGAAAGGTGAAATGTCTTACATAAGTATACTCATGGAAGCATAATGGAAAAGATACTGTCCGTTAGTTTTTGATTAACTAGATAGAAACATGAATAAGCATAGGGATATGGATGTGTTGAAGATTAAATGCCATGGTTGGAGGTACAAAGTTATGAACCTGCTCTGATCATGCTCTCCTCTATCATAATAGAAGTACATGAACTTATGTGGTTCCCATCAGTGTTTGGGCTCGTGCCCGGTGCAATCAATTGCAGGCAAGATGCTTTAACTAAAGAACAAGCGGTTAAAATTACATGCATCCGTTGACTATTGATCAGTGCTAAATCATGGACTCTAAGACGCTTGATTCTGTGAAAAGTTAGTGCTTGCACCATGACAATTTCTATACTTCCAAAGGGAAATTGAGGTGGACTTGTGAATGAGGCTTACCCCCCAACTTCCAAGCAAAACTTATGAGTTGAGTTAACAAATTTCTGTACTTTCAGAGGAAAATTGAGGTGAACTTGTGAATGAGACTTACCCCTGCAACACTTATGAGTTGAATTACCAATCGTAGGGGAATTTGGACATGGTAGGGTTAATTCAGAAACCCTGTTAACTTTGGAGGGTTTGCAGGTAACTCCCTTAACTGTTTTAATTCAGCCCGTGACCTTTGAGGGGTTCTGCGTATAACCCCCTGAACCTCTTTTATCCCAATAAACCAGCACTAACATGATCTTTATATGGGTGGAACTACTGTTTCTCACAATGCATGTTGTATTTGCCTGCAGGATGTGATTGATGGTGATCTCTGTGAGCAATTCCCTACATTACCTCCTGATTTGCAGAGAAAGATTGCTGATGAATTGGATAGAACCCCGGGGGAGATTCTCAAGAAGTTGGAGGATGCTAGAAATAAGATCATCTGAGAAGCTGAGAGCAAATCGTACTGTATTGACGCACAAGCAAACACGGAAAGCCCATCTCCGGAAGCTTGCCTTTGTAACAAGTGAAACCTTTTTGGTGTCAGTGGGTTATACATCCAGTTTTCTTGCAAAGCTGCAGAATGACCGCCTAGTTATCAGATGAAAATTCATGTACCAGCAAAGTCTATCTTTGGACCTGTTAAATTGTTTAACCGTTTGTGGGAAACGAACCACTGGGATTGTCTTATTTTAAGGTGGTGCTACGCCCTTTGTGTTCATAGTTCTGGTATGGTTCTGACGTCCGGGATCGGACGTGGTTATTTAAGAGGAAAAGAACTGAAAAGAAAAATATCTTTATCTTCATGTGGCCGTTGGCGCTCGGAAAGCATATTCTGTTGGGTTAATTTCACAAAACCCCTCATGAACTTTGGGGGATGTCGTAATAATCCCCAAACTTTGTTTATCACACATGCCCCTTAAACTATAAGGTATTTCACAAAATTTCCTTGGATTTTCGGGATCGGACGTGGTTATTTAAGAGGAAAAGAAAAGAAAAAACTCTTTATCTTCATGTGGCCGTTGGCGCTCCGAAAGCATATTCTGTTGGGTTAATTTCACAAAACCCCTTATGAACTTTGGGGAATGTCGTAATAATCCCCAAACTTTGTTTATCACACATGCCCCTTAAACTATAAGGTATTTCACAAAATTTTCTTGGATTTTAGCTTGTCACACTTAAACTCCTGCGTGTTAATTGCAAATAACTTAAATTTTCCTGAGAGAAAAAAATTAAAATTTAGGGAAAGGTTTATGTTGTCTGTAAATGACAAATGATAAAGTTTGAAATTTTTTTTTACAAATGATAAAGTTTGAAAAAAAATTCATTCAGAGATATTTTAGTTATTTACAAATTATTGACAGGGTGGTGAGATAAGCTAAAATTCAAGAGGGTTTTGTGAGACACCCCATAGTTTAGATGGGCTATGTAAGATGAGCTTTAGGTTATGTAAGATATAAAACAAAGTTTAGACAGGTTATTGGAACATCCCCCAAAGTTCGGGGGGTTTGTGAAATTAACCCTTTTTTCTTCATCATTTCTATAGCTCCATTGTTCATGCTACGTTCCATTTTCTACCGCGTCTGCAAGCACCAACCT
Source organism: Asparagus kiusianus (assembly GCA_022839385.1). Classification (NCBI taxonomy): domain Eukaryota; kingdom Viridiplantae; phylum Streptophyta; class Magnoliopsida; order Asparagales; family Asparagaceae; genus Asparagus; species Asparagus kiusianus. The sequence goes on from BQKN01065064.1 coordinate 27,173, forward strand.
ATGTCTATTCTCAGTAATACGCTAGCAAGCATCATTGGAAAATTTGGTCACAATTAAAATAGTTATGAGTTATTATTAGTACTTAGCCCTGATCTCTGAAAATCCATTCAACTTATGAATTCATAGCTTTCAGTTCTTTTATTTTTTTTTTCAATTTTTTCCTAGATGAGTGGTGATGCTGAATGGACCAAAGTCTGTTACAAATCCAGCAAAGTTGAATTGTGGAGCAACCCGCACTCTGGGACACTGACAGTCAGGAAGGTGGATGTTTGATCAATTGAAAGTGGATTTGAAAATGCAATTTCTTTTTTTTATATGTAAAGTAAAAGTATATCCATGTCAGTGAAATATTATTTCTTGAAACTGGAAGACTGAAGAGGTAACGATGATATGATAATATTATTTTATTTATTTATCTAAAAATGTTTTGTTTTTCGTCAATCGTGGTAGTCTCCCTTCTTCTTTCAGCCTGCATTCAGCACTTTTACAAGAAAAATGAGATACGCATCAAATAATTTCAAGTGGTTTTTGCCTTAAGGGATAATGATACATCCTGTTTTATCTTAAGCCTAAGTATTTTGTTATGTACCTTTGAACTCAATCATCTTTATATATTTATCTCCTAGGCCAACTATTTTGTATTGTTGAAAATTGTGGTTAAATCTAGAATTAAACTGAGAAAACAGATGTGCTGTAATTTTTAATTTTTTAGTTCACTGCTGTGCGTTATAGAAACGCTGTGCTTAAAGCAATATTTGGCATACTCCGGTGCAAGGATCCCAAGGCCAAACTGCTTTCAGGAACAGCAGTACAGTACTCTGGTGTGCACCAACCCAGTACTGTCAAGATCTCCTCGATCTATAAGACCTTTCGGTCAAGGCAAAAGATCTCCTCGATCTCAGAACCTTACGGTTCAAAACCTTTCGAATTAAGATAAGTTCCTATGGGCACAAGTTCCTACAACAGCAGCACAACAGCAACAACGTCGGGATCGACATTCGTTTTCCAGCACGCGACGTTCGTGTTCCACGCACGTGAGAGGATTTTCAGCGCGCAACCAAGAGCTGCCCAAGGGCGCTATTTATAGGCCTCTAAGGCCAGCTCAAGAGTCACAAGCAATTAATGTGACTGTTACAATTCTTAATGGCAATTAAGATTGTAACATCAATGCATTAAATTGCTCTTAATACTGTTGTAACTGCTCCATGCATTAACTCCTGAATACGAGGCAATCAATGGACGCGTTGCTACGAAACGCGAGGGTCACGACTCAATAGATCAGACGAACCTCGTTTGACAAACGAACGTCGTCAAACAGATGAACCTCGTATGACAGACGAACCTCGTCGAACGTGCGAACATAGTCAAACAGGCAAACCTTGTATGACATACGAACCTCGTCGATCGAGCAAACCTCGTATGACAGACGAACCTCGTCGAACAAGCGAACCTCATATGACAGACGAACCTCGTCAAACTAACGAACATCGTCAAACAGGCGAACCTCGAATGACAGATGAACTTCATCGAACGAGCGAACCTTGTCAAACTACGAGAACGCTAGGGTCACCCTCGTGCGAATACGCAGCTCGTTCGCATGCTGCGAAGCAGCCTGCGAGGCAACCTTCGTAGCCCACGACCCATTGGCCCGATTAGCTTCGATCCCCGGCCCAGAACCTTCGAGACAACCTTCATGGCCCACAACCTTCGAGGCAACCTCCGTGCGAAGTGTAAAGTGCGCCTAACAAAGAGCCATTTAGCGTTCATAATAAAAACAGTCTATTCGAACGGTGCATATCGCTTGATTACTCAAGATGACAATAAACTTATGATGCCGATAAATGGGAAGTTCCTGAAGAAGTACTACCCTTAGTATGTTCAGGATAACCTATTTGAAACGGGAAGTTCCTAAAAGAATCCAGCATAAAATATATTTTTTAGGATAACCCAAGATCAGTTGATTATTTTATAATGGAAACTGATTTGTTATAAAATGATGGTTATTTAATTATTTCAAAGATGATTGAGAACCTCCCACTGGGACTTTCCAAACTTTTTGTTAAGATGAGATTCAACGACAAAATACGGTTGGTCTTTCCTCACAAACCCCCACGATGCGATCGTGGGGGGACTCGATAATTCATAACCCCACACCATAAAATCCCTCGCCGATCGGATTAATCGATGGTGGGTCCGCTAAAATCCGTCATGGATTAAAATCCTTCAAATTCCCATCGTATCTAATTTTTTTAACACTCCCAATGTTGAAGTTATGATACAGTATTCAAAAAGTTCGATTTGTTGATCCGTAGCAATCAACGAATCCTTTTATGTCAAATCCTTTTGTTTGATATTAAAAACTCCCACTGAGTGATGGGTGCAAGTCAACATTTCCATCGTTACTCGTACCACGCTCCCATTTCTCATTTGGTCAAACCTTCCTACAGTTAGGACCAAAACCAAAATCCTCTCTCGATTCCTTTCATGAACGAGAGGTTCACTTTCGAAACTGAAATTCCTTTTCGACAAACAAAAGGGCCTCAATTTCATTTGAACAATTTAGCCTATTAAGGGTAAAATTATCTCAACTCCCACTTGGTTAAACCTTCCTACAGTTAGAGCCACAACAAAAAAATCTCCTCTCGATTCATTCTACGAACGAGAGGTCCACTTTCGATTTGAGTAATTAAACCTTATGACAGTTAGGATTATTCAAACCCATCCAGATTCTCTAAGTGAAAATCCCGCTTTGAGTTTCCTTTGCACTAGGAGATAGAATATAAAATTCTTCCTCTCCGATTTTGGGTTCATCTCTACCAACAAACAAGAGACCAGGAGACAGAATATAAATTCTTCCTCTCCGATTCTGGGTTCATCTCTACCAACAAACAAGAGACTAGGAGATAGAATATAAAATTCTTCCTCTCCGATTTTGAGTTCATCTCTATCAACAAACAAGAGATCCAGAGATAGAATATAAAATTCTTCCTCTCCGATTTTTGGGTTCATCTCTACCAACAAACAAGAGACTAGGAGATAGAATATAAAATTCTTCCTCTCTAATTTTGGGTTCATCTCTACCAACAAACAAGAGATCCAGTGATAGAATATAAAATTCTTCCTCTTCGATTTTTGGGTTCATCTCTACCAACAAACAAGAGGCTAGGAGATACAATATCAGATTCTTCCTCTCCGATTTTTGGGTTCATCTCTACCAACAAACAAGAGACTATGATATAGAATATCAGATTCTTCTTCCCCGATTCTGGGTTCATTTTGCTACCAAGAAAATGTAACCTAATTACGTTTTAAAATCCACGCTGCTCACGCGTGGGGGACATTATCTCGATCCCTTACTAGAGATAAGCCTACATCTAACACATGTAGCCTACATATTCAATATTATAGTTCAAAGTCTAAAGGAGTTTAATTCTTCTAGCCTAACGTTATATGTGAAACGGATCTAGATAATTCACATACTAGCCCGACTCAAACGGTAGTCGGTAAAGACACATCAAACCCGTTGATGGCTGAGGGTTTGCTAAAAATCCTATGAGTATTATGGTTATTTATTCTAAAATAAGAATGAGTAATCATAATAAAAATTTCAATAAGCAAAAAGGAGAATTCACTATATTCATCAAAAAATATTCAAGCAAAATTATGAGTTCTCAAATTACAACAGCTTATAATGACGAATTTGATCCTCAAGTTTGGAGAGCTCTGTCGTATAAGCCTGTTCAAGTTCAGATATCAAGTTAGCCTTAAAAGTTTCTTCGTCAACACTTTGAAGTTTGACAGCCTCCTGTTCATTGCCAGCAAGTATTTTGTCTTGAAGCTCCAGTTGTTGGAAGATGTTCGCTTCAACTTGTTTCACTTTTGCCAAATCAGACTCTAAAATCTCATGAGCATCCTCGGCCTTTGCCAGTTTTTCTTTCAGGCGGGTTATTTCAGCTTGACTTGATTCTAGAGCCCAGTGCAGATTGATCTTGGTCTGTGTTTTCTTGGCAAGGTTCATCCTGATCTGGTGAATACGAGCTTTTAACTTTTGAAGCTCAGATTCAGTTGATTTTTGAGAATCACGCCACACCTGTAACCTCGAGACCATTTGAGAAGCAATATAGGAGGGTACACCTTTGGTGCGGAGATCCTTCAGAAGTTCAGCATGTTGTTTAAAGTCGGCCAAATAAGCGTCAATTGAATCGGCCAATTCATTATATACTTCTTCTCTAATCCCCGAGGTGTAGCGGTCAAGAGATCTCTTAAAGTTCTCAAAGTATGATCCTTTGAAGAGAATTTGATTGACCATAGCATTCAAAAAGGAAATGAAACCTTGAAGATCGGAACAAATGACGGCTTTATCCGGGTCATCGTCTGCTAATAACGCTTGAATGGAATCATACAATGTAGAAGAAGGAGCTGCAATGAGGACAAATAAAGTCAATACAAAATATATATGCACGTACATAGCAACGAACAGAAGTATACCAAGCTTAACAAAAAATTCCATGACTTGGTTACCTTAACTTGTCAATACCGGGGTGGGTTCTACAACCACTAGAGTTTGTTCAGGAATGGTACTTGTTGATGGACCTACTGCATCAGATGATTGTTCAATTGAGACCTCAGATAGCTTTGGGTCCAAGTCAATAAGTCTCCCGGAAGATGATTCTGCAAACAAGAGAATCACAATGAGTATGTTGGAGTATTAATCAGAAGTTTATAACGAACAATTGATGAAACTCACCAATCCTAGATGCAACAGCTGTTGATGTACCAACTTCTTCGGTTGGCCTCGCTTTTATTACAACGGGACTAATTTGGGGAGTGGAAGTAGCTTCTATCATCATCGAGTCTAAAGGAGTAAGAGGTTGAGATTCAGGAACTGATGATTGAAGGTCAACCTTGGTTCCTGCCCGCGACAAGAAGCCACGACCCTCGGGTTGATTAGACGTTTCAATGATTATAGCAGTATCGGTCTTGGTAACCGGTCCTATAATTCGAACACTTATATGATTAGTCAAAGTTAAAAAAATATAGAGATTATGGAATAAAAGCCTTACTTTTAGAAAAACACGCTTCAGTTGAACCAACTCCAGCAATTGATTCTGTAGCTGCCCCAGGAGCCTTCCCCGATAACAAATCAGAGATGTATTAATGGTCGTCCTCTGGGAGATCGAGATTAAGATTGTGCTCGTTGAAATCCTCAACCTCAGCAGCGCGAGTGGGTTCTCCTCCAGCTAATTCATTTATTATGGCATCTACAAAACGCGTTGGGTCATAAATAACAAATATACTTATATAAAATTCACACAAAATAGAGACTAGTTTTACCTTCATTGATCGGGACAGATTCAAGGGCTCCACTACTTGTACCCGCTTCTTTTAGTTTAACTAAAAGGAGACAAAGTGCACAAGTCATTAGAAGAGGCAAGCGTTCTAACTCATTCATCTTTCGGAATTGCCTTCCAAATGGAGAAAGATCCGTACCTGCGTTTGAAGCTGATGGGTCAACGTCAGAAGTTGTTGGAACACCAGCAGTTTCGTCATTAAGCACGTCGTTCATTTGTTGAACGAAGCTGGGTTCCTTAGCTTCCATACCACCGGGAAAAGCAGTGTCAGCCTAAAATTCTCCTTCTTTTGACTCCCTACAGAAATTGAATATGAGATAAGTCCGAGTATTAAGAAATATAAGAACAGTAAAATGAAAATAAAGACGAATCGTTACCTTGTTCGTTTGAAGAAACACTGCAGGCAGATGTCTCCTCTAAAGCAGGAAGACGAACACGTGGTCGAGAGACGGCCTTCTTCCGTCTTTTCAGTGGACACGCTTCATCTTGAACCCTAGATCTTTCGTGACGATGCTTGGTGCATAACTCAGTTCTGGGAGGAACTTGGGTTTGAGCTTGAGTTGAAGATTGTGATCTTTGCCTGTGAACAAGAGGCACTGCATCTTCTTCCTCCTCCTCATCTCCACTAAGGACCTCTACCATCATCCGATTGGGTTGCGTCATGACGACCCTCTCCCTCCTTTTCTTTGGAGCGTCTCGGGGTTGAACTGGATCAGCATGGTGAGCCCTGCGAGCAACAGAAGGGTTTATATATCCTCTTTCAAAGAAAGAATCTGAAAGACCAGTTGTCTCTTCTTCAGTTTCTTCAAAACTCGATCCAGCCTCATCCGCCCTCTCGGAAGTTTAGGTCTCATCAGTCTCAAACTCTTCTTCACTATCAGCTGGGCGGGCAGGTTCTTTTCCCTTTCTGGATGATTCGTCGGCTTCTTTCCCTCGAGTTGAGAGTATAGTTTCATGGACTACTTCTGTCGCTTGTCGGGAGGCTATTTCTTCCTCTAATTCGGATATTCTCCTCTTTCGAGCAATGGTATTGGCAGCTATCAGCCACTTACAGTAAAAAAAAGTCATATGCAGAGGAGGCGCCTCCAAAGGGAGGTCAAACTCAACATTCGTGCAGCCGACGATGCTCCAAAACTAGGCTCTCGCCTCATCAATAAGTCCACCTTGAACCCTAAGTTGACGGTTCGGGTTGCCGACATATAGTTGATCATAGCCGAATTGACGAGCAAACCGGCATGGAAAGTAAGGCTCGATGTGACAGACATCCTTCACCCTGGATACCAGATAACCTGGTCGGATGTTCATCAACCATCTGAAGCAGTCGACATCCAAAATCATGCGATTCTGCCTGGGTTCTTCAGTGTCTAATAGAGTTGCATTGTAAGTCCCAGAGAATTAAGGGAAACAAGGAAAGAACTCCCAACACTTGTGGACTTTGAATTGCCTAGATATATCCAGCCACCGATGTTTGACCCACTTACAACCTTCAAGAGTCTGCAGTAGAAGGAGTCTTAGATCCACCGTCTCAGGAGCCTCCATTAAATCTGGCCGGTGAAGTACCAACTAAGTCATCAAATAGGTGTACGGTAATTCCAGCTTCGGGACGGATATTCCAGCGGAGGGTTAATTTCTTCCCCCGTTGAGTAAACATGGAAGCTAATTGTCATAATCCACTGTGAATATCAGCTACCATGGCAGGAAGCAGGGATAACCTACGACCTGTGGCTATTTGAACAGCTGGATATAGCACCTCGATCGGTATCGCATCGGAGGGTTGGTGGGGGACGACACACCTCTTCAGCCATATGGCCAGAAAGCCGGCTAGTAGAGTAGTTGGTGTTGAACCCTAGAGGGGGGGTGATTAGGGTCAAAAGGCTCTAATATGCAATTTATAGAACAACACAAGCAAAACACAAAACAGTAATGCAATAAAAGTAAGA
>BQKN01065064.1:43058-64674 GCA_022839385.1 Asparagus kiusianus
AAGCAATTTTGAGGACTTATCGCTCTATTGAAGAGAGTCGATAAGTGGGTTTCTGTCAGAGGTGTAGTGTTAACGTGACAAGAGAAAGTATTGATGTGCTTTGAACCCATCTAAGGGGACTTAGCGTCTCGCAGGGGAAACTTGCTAAGTGATTTATCATCGGAGTGATGATCTACAATACTTGTGATTTGAACAAGATTTTGAGAATTTTATCACTCTATGAAGTAGAGCCGGTAAATTGGATATTTACTACCCCATTGAGAAGAGTTAGTAAATTAATCATGATTTGTATGATTTGGAGATTTATCACTCTCTTAATGAGAATTGATAAGTGGATTCTGATAGAGGAATTATCGTTACGGTGATGTAAGCTAAATTCAAACTCTATGGGGATGACATTCGTCTGAGGTGTAATGTTAACCCAACGGGGATTTAAATTCTGCTGAAGAAATACAGATGTTTAACAATGCCCTGTTAAAAGGGGTCATGAACTTAAGGAGTAAGTATCATGATTTGCCAATACCAAGGTGGGTCCTTTGCTTAGGACAATCGCAACGCAAATAGCGACTCTTGCGTTTGAGGTTCGTAACACAAAGTTAAGAACCATTACAACGCAGGTCTAAACTTGGCGTTAAAAGAAAAAATTGAACGCAGAGGTGAATTCTGCGTTAAAGTCTAACCGACTTTATCTGTTAACGTGAAAAATCACATTTTAGATTCGGTTGGGATTCTTTCTTAGAGTCCCGAGCCGATTTAACAGCCCGACGGCTGTTATAAATAGACCTTGTAAGGTCACATCAAGAGTCATTTGACTCATTCGCCTTGCTTAGTTCCAAGAACGAGATTTCTCGTTTTAATTTCGGTCGATTCTCCGACTAACTCTGTCTTCTCCGATCAGCTGCACTCATGGCGCCTAGGAGGATGAGCTCGGGCTCTAAGAAGGCCGCTAAGGCTGCTTCGGAGGCGTCGCCGGCTGAGAACACCGGTGATGCCGCTGCTCTGATGAGCGCTTCGGCATTGTTGTCGCTGTCACACGGACCCCGTTGCTGTGGTAGATGACGGCCATGGCAACTCGTTTCGACAAATCTTTGTAAACCCTAGATGGGTTCTCATCAACGAGGAAGATGACTCGTTTTCTCCTCAGAAACGTAGAGTTATGGCTCTGTGTTATAAATTGGAAACGCAGACTTAGACTTCTGCTTTTAAGAAACATAGAGCCCAGTCTCTATATTAAAATTGGGAACGCAGAGTTGGGGCTCTGCGTTAAAAAAAGAAAACGTAAACTTAAGGCTGCGTTTAAGGAAACATAGAGTTAAGACTCCTATGTTTGGATATGAAGTTTGAACGCGGGTCTTGACCTCTGCGTTTAAATATTATAACGCAAGGCTCAACCTCTGCGTTCAAATGTTGATAACGCAGGGTTTGATCTCTGCGTTCAAATGTCTACGTTCAAATGTTGTTACAAGGGTTGTCCCTTGTATTTAACTCTTGACACGTGGAATTTGTCTTTCGTATTAGCAATTTATTTCTGCTACTAACCCTTGCTTCTGATTTTATAGTGCTTTTTCCTAATGTGCCACTTCTACCGGAGCAACATTTCAACTACACTGATGATCTAGAAGTGGGGAGAGCTTTTGGTCTTCGCAGAGAAATTCCTTTGTGTACTTTTCCGAGCTTGGAACGGACACACTTGATTAGGTTTGCTGGGAGTTCCACTCTTAGAGCCCTGATCACCGATGTGGATTTAGAGTCTCCTGCGGGTCTGGATCAGTTTGTCAAACCATCATTTTTGTTCGGAGACCATATATCCGCCGATGGGCAAGTTGAGTGCGTAGAGGACTCCCGAATGTTGCGAAGAGTCGGCGATCGTTTATTTTCCTTCCAAGTATGAAGATAATGTACCCACTTTCCTACTTCCTGAGTGTTGGTGGTCGCAGGGGTCTGGCCTTCGAACTTGTCAAAGAGAAGGAGAATATATCGTTTGGATCTGGTCGATCTTCTCGTGTTCAAATTGGCGGGCAGCTCAAAGGTTTGAGACCCGGTAGATTTGAGAAGAAAGAACTTAGTCGGGAAGCGCCTCTTCCAGCGAACATGTTCATACGCCAGTTTCTTGCTTCTCGCGGGGAATTCCCTGCACAAGCTTTTCGTTCTCCAGGCTGGTTATTCTCTGGAGAGGACGGCTGGTGGACTAGGATGGTGGATTTTGTCTTAGAGGAACTCAAGGAGCCTCTTATTCAGTCTGGCCTTACGATATCAGTACATGCTACGAGACGCGGGATTGTTCAGAACTATCCCTGTTTCTATGCTATGCTGGAGCGGTACAATCTGGATAGCTGCACTTTCTTCACACCTGTTGGGGAGTTGGGATTTGCTCTCCACGAAATGCATGCGATATCGGGACTATCTTTTGGCCAAACGCCATATGAAGAGTTTGTCCCCACTACTGAGGAACTATCCATCTTAAAGACTGCTCATCCGGAAATTTATGACACTTTTTGGGAATTAATGTGTCATTTCCATATCTGCGCTCAAGTTGCCGGAACGCGCGGGAGTGGCCTTATGCATACTACTTGGGCGGATTATTTATTTCAAAACTTGGGTCAGAAAGACTCTAAGGTGGCCCGTCTTGCTGTTAGTTCCGCTGGGAGTATTAAAGCCCGCATCAGGGCTCCTAAGGCTATTTATAAGAATCAATGTTTAGAAGATGGATTCGAAGCTGGCAGTGAGTTTGAGAGCTTTCATCATCAAGCCACTACTCCCATTTCTGACATGGCACTCTTTGCTGGTTTTTTGATGCTCTGGCTGAAACGGTGCGTTGTGCCGACGAGACCAGCAGAATCAATCTTAGTTGAGGTCGTTTATCCTGCCGTTCTCCTGGCTTATGGGAAACCACTAAGTCTTCTCCCTGCGATGACGGGCTGCCTGCAGAGAGGTTTACGGGACTTGATTTCAGAACTCCTTGATGTCAAGGAGACGAATGTTGCTGGGAGAAAAGTTTGGAAGACTCCCCACCCCCGCGTACCAATGCCTTATACTTATCTAGTGGCTTGGTTCGTGCTGCATTGTCCCTCGTTGATGACGGGGATAGTGCATGACAATGAAACTTCCGTTCCTTTCATTCAGAGGCTTGAGTCGGCCACGTGGACAACTGTGTATATAGTCCGGGCTAGACAACTCTTATCTCTGGAAAACAACTATGATCTTTTTTGCTGCCGTCCTTGTTTCGACGGGGCTGAAGAAGGAAACCCGAAGTTTGGCGATGTGGTTTTTGAAAGATCCTCACTTTTAAACATGGGGACTTTCCAATGGCTTCTTGTCATCCGAGTGGGCTACTTGGTCTTCCGGCTAGGCGAGAGATGCGTCATTGAGCCATATATTCCTTCGCGTTTCGCTCGACAATTTGGGTATGACCAGCTTTACGTTGGCAACCCTAACCCGCGATTAGCTCATATTGGGAATTTATATGAAGGGGCCCGTGCCTGGCATTTCTTCCTCGCCCGAGGGACCCATGCACAATTCACTTTGCCTAGTTTACCGCCTAGCTGCTCCACCGTGGTGGATTTCCGCGATTGGTTTGACCAGGCTTCTCTAATCCCAGAATATGATATATACACTTCGTGTATAAATGAAATCCGGAGGCTTTATAAATCGAGGAGTGGTTCTGGCAGGTCTCGATTACCAGGGATTGAGGATTATTTGTCCTGCGAGCGAGAGGCGGCCGGAATCGAAGAGATCCCTAAGGAATTACCCGTTGCTAAGCCTTCTGAAGAAGAGGACACTAAAGAAGTTTTCGAGAGTGCACCTCTTCCTAAGTCTCGGTCTTTGAGATCATCAGGGAAACGAGCCCTTACTGCAAAGGAAGAAGGTGAGTATGAGAAGAGAGTCCGCAAGAGGAGGCCTGTCGCAGCTAAAAACTCCAAAGGGGCCAAATTGATGGGGGATGCCATAAAGTCGGCACCTGTTGTGTCTCCAGAGGAGGAAGGGGAGACCATACTCCCGGCTACTTCTTCTGGTCCTGAAGTAATGGCAGCTGAGCAGGGATTAACCATCCCGGATCCAGTATCAAGTATGCCCGAAGGGCCATCTTCTGAAGCTGTCGACCGTCCCGTTCGCACTGATTATGCGAATTGTTTTACTTATCCAACTGCTCCACCCCCAAGCTCGGAAACTTTGAGGAAGCTTATCGAACAACTAGAGCATTGGATGCAAATAACCATTGACGTCGTCAGCCTTGGGGATGTGAGTTTCAAGGTCTTTGAACCTCATCTGCTAGAGTGTGTCGCCAAGATTAGGGATCAGGGGGATATAGTATGGACCGAAAATTGTCACGAGGGCCTCATCATTCTGGAATATGAACTGGAATTCCTTTCCATGCTACAACGTGACGACATAGGACCTGAAGTGGATCAAGCTCTCTCTAAGGCCAGGGCTTTGAAAGCGCAGCAACAAGAGACTTTCCAGAAGAGCTTATCCGAAGCAGAATCTTGCGTTGCTCACTTGCGTGGGGAGCTTCTCCGAGCACAAGAGGACATGGGCAATCTTGCTATGGGTCTTCGGGATAAAGCAGCAGAACTTGATCGTGCTGGCGTTGAGCTACCTCAAATAAACGCTCAGCTAGCCGACGGTATGGAGATTTTCAAAGGGTTAGCTGGTTACTGTGATGGGCTTCTCAAAGGCTATTGTGACGAACTTTCCGCTGCTGATAAGATTAGACGAGAGCTCGCAGCAACAGCACCGAATGAAGAGGAACTCAAGAGCCAGATAACAGAAGAAGTCAAGAAGGCTCGCGAGGATAAAATATCAGCTTTAAAGTCTAAGCTCAAGTCTTTTAAGCTAATGGATCCCAACGCCTAGGATTTGCACTTCTTTTTGCTAAGGAATAACTGTGTATCGTTTTTACTTCGATCATCTTCACCTTTGTACGCAAATTTGCAGTATTGAATGAAAACGATATCATTTTAGTCTTCATTATCTCTTTTTGCTGAATTTTAATTCGAGACAACGAAGAATAAAACGAAAGTCATGAGTGCCATGTTAATTTGGCATAAAACTGAAATTCTCTTCATTATTACTTAGAATAACTCCAGAAAACTTCATTCGTCAGAGGTGTAATGTTAACATGACGACATACAAGACAAGAAAAATTACAATTTATTCTCGAAATGCATTATGAATTGGCAACCCCCAGCCCGACTCGGCTGGAATTTACAAGAACAAGAAGTGGGCTACATGATTTACGGAAAATATTTCTTAAGAAATTTCCCATTAATTGGCATCATGAGCATGTCTCCTTTTTGATTGATAAGGCGATAAGCTCCACCTGAATAGACTGAATCTATTACGAATGGCCCTTCCCATTTAGGATTAAACTTCCCTTTGGTTTTGTGTGTCATCACCATGGGTCGTCTGTTAGCCAAAACCAGATCGCCTTTCTTAAAAATCCGTTCCTTAACCTTTTTGTTGTAGGCTTTGGAAATACGGGCTTGATACAATTCGATCTGCTGCTAGGCCTTGAGTCGTTTGTCGTCTAAGGCTTCGAGTTCTTGCAGACGTCGTTGATGTTTTTCTTCTTCTGTTAATCCGGTTGCAACCGCGATTCTCAGAGAAGGGATCTGAATCTCTAATGGCAATACCGCCTCACAGCCGTATACCAAAGAGAATGGTGTAGCTCGTGTAGGGGTTCTCACCGTTGTGCGGTAGGCCCACAAACATTCGTCGAGCCTTTCGTCCCAATCACGTCGGCTCTTGGAGACAAATTTCTTGAGAAGTTTTACTATGGTTTTATTGAATGCTTCTGCAAGACCATTTGCCGGCGGATAATACGCCGTAGATGCAACACTTTGGATCCTGAATTTATCACAGAATCTCTGGAATCCGAAGCTGACAAATTTCGTCCCGTTGTCGTGAACTATTCGTCGTGGTACTCCAAAACGGTAGACGACGTGATGTTTGATGAACTTGATTACATTTGAAGTCTTGACTTCTTTTAACGGGACTGCCTCCGCCCATTTAGAGAAGTAATCAGTCACAGCCAGAATGAACCGGTGTCCCTTGGACGTTGGAGGGGAAATCGGTCCTACAATATCCATACCCCACATTTCGAAAGGCCAGGACGCCGACGTGGGGTGTAGATTTCCAGGTGCTTGGTGGATAAAGTCTCCATGAATTTGACATGCGTGACAATGTTTAGCATAGTCAACCGCGTCTGAAAACATTTTCGGCCAATAATAACCGATTCGTCGGAGGCGATCTCCTAATTTAGCTCCGGGCTGATGAGCTCCACACAACCCGTCATGAGCCTCTTTGAGAGCCTCCTTCGCTTCATTTCGGGAAAGGCATCTAAGTAAGACTCCATCGTGTGATTTGCGATACAGGACTTGAGAAACTGCATCGTAATAGAATCGGAGGGCCTTTCGTTTGATAGAAGCCGCTTCCTTAGGATCATCGGGCAGAATGCCATACAGGGCATAGTCGATGTAGGGGAATCGCCAATCCCTAGCTTCAAACTCCATAAATGCCGTACAGACTTCTCCTGACGGCGTCTCGTCTGGGTCTTCCTCCATGGGGATCTTGGAAAAGCATAATCTCCGTCCCATGACTGGAACCGTTGTTTCAACTTCTGGTGGCAGTGCTAATGAAGTTGCCAAGGAGGCTAAAGCATCTGCATACGCATTCTGAGCTCGTGGTACATATTCGATGAAGAAACCTTCGAACTTTTGAGCTTGTTCTAGCACCGCGAAGTAGTATGGGATCAAATCCTCATGACGTACTTCGTATTCTCCTCGGACTTGATTAACGATTAGCTGAGAGTCACCGTAAGCTTCGAGGTTCTGAACATTAAGTTTTTCGGCACATTGCATTCCTAATAGCAGAGCATTATACTCCGCTACATTGTTGGTGCAAGGTTCGATTAGGGAGAATCCCCTTGGGATTACATGACCATTCGGAGAGACTAATACTACTCCTACTCCCGCAGTGATTGCTCCATGAGGGTTTGCTCTAGACGCGCCGTCGAAGAATAACTTCCACACTTGCGTAGCTTCCTGGATGACGCAAGCTTCAGCGACTTCGTCAGGTAATTCTTCATACAACTTAGACGTTCCCGATACTGGGTGATCGGCTAAGAAGTCTGCCAGTACTTGACCCTTGATCGCCTTTTGAGGCATGAACTGCATGTCGTACTGTGACAAGAGAATAGCCCACTTTGCTAGTCGACAATTTAGAGATGATGGTTTCGTCATCAGAACTCTCAAGGGATTCACCTTAGAGATGACCTGAATGGTTTGTCCAACTAGGTAATGTCGCATCTTTTGAATTGCGAACACCAAGGTGAGACATTCTTTTTCAACCGGATTGTACCGGTGTTCGGCTCCCATCATAGTCCTGCTCAGGTAATAGATGGCTTGCTCTTGACCTTGCTCGTTGTTCTGAGCTAACAAGGCCCCAAGAGAATGGTCCATGGCCCTCACATATAACAAGAATGGTTTTCCTGATGTCGGGGCTACAAGAACTGGCGGTTGAGTGAGATATCTCTTAATCTCCTCGAATGCTCCTTGACACTCAGTATCCCAAACAAAAGGTATTCCTTTCTTCATGAGCTTAGAGAAAGGTTGGCAGCGCCCAGAGAGATTTGATATAAATCTTCAAATGTAGGCTAGTCTACCTTGCAAACCTCTGAGCTCTTTGAGATTCTTCGGAGGTGGCATGTCTTGGATGGCACGCACTTTCTCTGGGTCAAGGGAAATTCCTTTGGACGTGACAATGAATCCCAAGAATTTTCCACTTGACACTCTGAGGAATGATTTTGTAGGGTTCATCTTCAGCTGATGTGTCCGCATAATTTCGAACATTGTCCTCAAGTCTGCAAGATGATCACCTTTATGTTGGCTTTTCACTGCTATGTCGTCAACGTAGCACTCGATCTTCTTTCGCAGATGCTCATGAAAGATGGTGTTCATTGCCCGTTGATAAGTTGCCCCTGCATTTTTCAGGCCGAATGACATTACCGTGTAGCAATACACTCCCAGCGGTGTTCTGAATGCGGTATGCTTCTCGTCGTCTGGGTGCATCTTGATCTGATTGTACCCGGAGAATCCATCCATAAAAGACATTCTTTCATATCCGAAAGTGTTATCGATCATAACATCCGTGATAGGAAGCGGGAATTCATCCTTCGGACAAGCTGCATTAAGGTCGCGAAAATCAATACATATCCGGACCTTACCGTTTTTCTTGGGAACTGGAACAATGTTGGCCACCCAGTCCGGGTGTTGTTCCTCCCTGACAAAACCTGAGTCTATAAGCTTTTTCACTTCAGACTCAATTGACTCCATGATCTCTGGACGAAACCTGCGTTGTTGTTGTTTAACGGGTTTTGCATCCGGATCGATGTTGAGACGGTGCACGGCCACCTTCGGGTCAAGGCCAGGCATATCTTCATAATTCCAAGCGAAGACATCTATATATTCTCGGATGAGAGATATAAGGTCTTCTTTTTCGGATGATGACAGGTCTTCAGCTATAAAGATAGGTTTGGGGTCAGACTCGTCTCCCATATTGACCTGGATCACCTTATCTTCAGTGGGTGGTTCGCGTTGTTCGAAGCACATATCCCACAAGATGTTAAGACGCTTGATCCAAGGATCGCCAGTTGATTCGACCAACTCTTCATTACCCCCTGCATCTTCATCGGGGTGACTAGTTGAAGCCATGTTTACAGTCAGACCTTTAAAGAAAGGTCCGACACTGACATCGGATTCCCAGGAAGATGTTCCAGATGAATGATCTTGACGCAGATAATTACTGATATCATTTTCTGAGGCAGGGGGAGTTGTGACATAACCTAAACCCCTTCCAGTTTTTTGATAATAATCTGGAGGCTTTCCTATAGGGGTTAGGGACATTCGGATTGGGGTTCGTCTACCTTTTCCAAAATTCAGACCCTGTTTCTTATTAAAGTTATACCCCATTCGTTTCATTAAGTGTATAGAATTGGGTTCATGGTAATGGAATTGAGGACTTCCGTCGTTTTCCTCCGAACTTCCTCGTTTGAGTTGTTCGGGTCTGACTTTACCAAAGCAGATTGGCTTCTGCCCTTTCCTTTTGGACGGGACTTTGAAGAAAGCCTTCTGTACATCTTCTGCTTCTTCATCCGAGGCGAAGGATGACTTGAGAGGCAAAGCAAGTGATGCCTTCGTGCACAGTGCGTGCCATGGGTCGGTACCTACATTGGAATTATTCTCTACTAGTCCATTACTAGAGGACACATCAGGCAAGTACGCTAAAAGAAAATCTTCATTAATGCACCACTCGCCGTCGCTCGGTACATTATTATTACCCTCATCTTGACCCATTACATCTAAGTTTAATTCCCACGGACAATCTTCTTCAGGATCTGGTTCAATGTCAGCTTCATTGCCACTGTCCGCATCTTCTTTTTCCTGGGATTCCAGGTAGAAAACCGAGTCTGTGTGAAAGTTTTCCACTCCTCGGAAGGGATACTTTTCTGCAATTAGAGTTCGGACCTCTCCTTCATCATTGGCATATTTCATGACCTGATGTAGGGTAGATGGGACAATACGGTTTGCATGTATCCAGGGTCTTCCCAACAATAAATTGTAGGAAGTGTCCGCGTCTATGATGTAGCATGTCACTTCGGACTTTAGGTCTCCAATTTGACATCTGAGTTTTATCTTCCCTAAGGGTCGAGTGCTATTTGCATTGAACCCGAAGATGGTGGTCTGGGTAGTGTGTAACCTGTGCATTGGGATCCCTAAGACTTGCATGACCCTGTAAGGCATGATGCTGAGTGCGGAGCCCGGGTCAACCTGGACACGACTGATTTCGGAAGATCCGATGTACCCCGTGTAATACAAAGGTCTGTCATGTTTGTGTTTAACCTGCATATCTTCTTGAGTGAACGATATACAAGGTAGACTTCTTGCAGCTTGCAGACATTGCCGACAAGTTTGATCTTCAGAAACTTCGGGAATTGGAGCAACTTGTGTGATGAAGCTCTCCGTATTCTTCAAAGCTTCGATTAGAGCTTCTTTGGTAGTTTTTGACAACTTTAGGAGCTCATATAGTGTAATTCTGGCCGGTATGTTGGCCAGCTGTGCCATGACATTGAATTGAAATGGAGCACTCGATTCTCCGGATTCTTGGTGGAGATTTCTGTTGAACCGGAGCTCCTTTTGCTTCCCTTTATCAGCAGGCCTCTTTGGTACAGAACCCCCAGCGTCTTGGGGCTGTTCTTTAGTTTCTTGAGGGTTCTGGTTGTAGTCTCTCAAGTAAGCCTTCCCTGACTGAGTGCCGGGGTTACCTTCTGGATAGGCCGCTAAAACGATCCTCTCGTCTTCTGAGTCGGTAAGCGGTTTGAGCAAATCATCATTCTCATTAACAGAGGGGCTAATCATGTTGGATGACTTAGCCTTTCCTCTTTTCTTCTTGGACAAGGTGTTCGTCCACTGTTGGTCTTCTACCAAATCAGGGTGAACCCACATGATCTCCCCTTTTGTAGTGGTGAGGGGTATCAATCCCTTGCCTCTCTGACTGTGCAAGTCAGTATTTTTTAGGTGCATTTCACCCTTATGGATGGAGACCACGCCATCTGCTGTTGTCACTGGAGGGAAGTCACCGAACTGCACTGCTATCATGTTAGTAGACACCGTCTTTTGCTCAGGCTTCAGAGTGAGCACCTTAGCGTCCACCAAATTTTGGAGAATATCTTTAAAGATGTAACATCTCCGGGTAGGATGACCCAGGAATCTGTGGTAGCGGCAGTAATTAGGGTCATCTACCTTCCCTGCTTCATCCGGTTTCCTGATTTCAGGAAGCTGTAGTTTGTTATTCTTCCGCAGCAGCTGGAACAAGGTGTCCACATGCTCCTCCTTGAAGGAATATTGTTTGGGCGTTTTTTGCTTATTAGGCGTTTTGCCCTGATTCGTGGGAGGCGGTACTCACGTGTAATCAGCTGCTAAGGTCTCTTTTCCTTTAGACCGTTGGGCATTATTCTGATTACGTTGCTGTTGTTGTTGTGGCTTGGGCTGTGCAGCTTCTTCGGCTTTCACCCGAGCGACAATTTCTTCAGCTTGTTCTCCTTGGGACACCAGTTGCCTCCAGGAGCGACATTCCGCTACCCCCATCTGGGCAAGGAGCTGCGTCTGCAGGTTGTGCCTGCAAGTTTCAACCAATGTTGATTGAGTCATACCTGAGGGGCACCGTAATGCCATGCTGCGGAACCTCTCTACATAAGCCTTGATAGACTCTCCTTTCCTCTGTTTAGTGGCGAGAAGAGTCGGGACCGAGACCTCAGTGTCGTCTTCAAAGAACCTGGCCAGGAAAAGCCTTTCCAAATCCACCCACTTCTGAATAGATCCAGCAGACAATTTCATAAACCATTCAAAAGCCACCCCTTTAAGGGTGCCGATGAACAAGCGTGTCAGTATAGCATCATTTGCTACTACATCTCCAGTTTGAGATTTGAAGTAGTAGATGTGCTGATTTGGTGATCCCGTGCCATCGAACGGTTGCAATGTTGGAGCTTTGAACTTCGGTGGGTAGGGAGCTATATCCCACTCAGCAGGATAAGGCCTCACTACTCCTTCTTCACGGAGCTCACTTCTGTTGGCGATTGCATTGAGGCGAGCCTCCAGTTCATCCATCTTAGTGGACTGAGGATGCAGTTCTCTTTCCACCTCCTTCTCACCTTCAGACGAGGATTCCAAGTTGTGAGTCTCACGGTCTGAATGCTCGTGAGCTTTGTGTTTTCCCTTTGACGTTGTTCTCCGGGAAGGTTCAAGTTTTTGGCCTTTTTCTGCTAGAAGCTGGGCCAGCATATCCTTCAATTGGAGAAGTGTCTCTTGTTGCGCTTGGAGTATGACATGATGCTCGTCTACTCTTTTGGCTATGTCCTCGGGATTTCCCGTCATGTAAATAGAAACTTCTTGTGCTCCGACAGAGCTCGAGGATTGAGATTCGGCTATTGCCGAATGTTCATCACTTGTTGTTATCCCCTTGGCTAACTTTTGATAGTCAACCGGGCGAATAGCTCCTGTCCGCGTCCGAGTATTCCGATATACTCCTTCGAACTGGTCACAAATTTCCCTAACAGTTGGGGAATGGCTTCTTTGTGACTCGTCAGAATCGGAATGTGAAGCTCTTCCTCTCCCAATCATGTTGATAGTGACCTCCGGATATTCAATTTCAGAGGCTTTCTTCTGTTGTCGTTGTCGTTTGGGAGGCCTAACGACACTCGTTAATCTGTTGAACACCGACTGTCTAGGCGTGGGTGAACAACAACTGCATTCAGATAGGACAGCGGAAATGAGCCGTTCACACTGACAAGAATGGGCCACTTGCTGTGTTGGCCTTCCTCTTGACAGTAGTTCACGCAAGTCGGAGACCTGGGAACGGTTTTGTGAAGGTGGAGATGGAACCCCCTGCCTTTGAATGGGTTGGACATGAACATTAAATCCATGCCGTCTTTTTTGAACCTGACGGACCGTGTCATGTTCTTGAGGCGAAGCATGAAGGTCGCGCTTCGGTTTATAAACACGAGGTCGAGGCCTGTGTTTTACTGATGGAACAGATCCTTGTGGATCTTGTCCCGATTGAACGCACACTTGTGGTGTGCGTTTTGATGTTGAAACAGACCCCTGCGGGTCTTGTTTTGGTTGAACGCACACTTGAGGTATGCGTTTTGATAATGAAACAGACCCCTGAGGGTCGTTCTTTGTTTGAACGCACACTTGTGATGTGCGTTTGGTTGATGACCCAGACCCCTGAGGGTCAGGTTTTGTTTGAACGCACCCTTGAGGTGTACGTTTAGATGATTGAACAGACCCCTGGGGGTCTTGTTTTGACTGAACGCACAGCTGTGGTGTGCGTTGGGATGGTTGAACGTGCCTTTGGGGGTCACGTTTTGGGACGCACTCCTGAGGTGTGCGTCTGGGTTGAACAACGCGCCATTGCGGGTCGCGTTTGAGCTGGAAAACCCGAGGCTCATAGTCGGGTTCGTTGCCACGAAGTGTGCGTTCTGGAGGAGAAACGCAGGGTTCGGGCAAATTTTCAGAAACGCAGTTCTTGCGTTGGGCCGAAGTTCGGCTATTCCGCAGATATGCTCGCCGCATGGATCTTCTCCTCCGTCGAGCGGCGTTTTTCTTCGCTTGTTTCAACGCCTTGGCCGCAGCGTCGTCGGCGTTGATTGGGCTTTCCTCCGACATAGGTCTCTTTTGACCTATTATGCGCCGTAGTGATACGGGGGAGGAGTCTTCAACTCGCAGAGCGAGTTTAAGGTCTTGGCCAAAGGAGAGGGCTTTCTTTGGCATCTCAGCAGCAGTGATGACCTCCTTAGAGGTCTTATGGGTATCACGCCTAGCTTTAGGGCTAAGCGACCCAGAGGAGAGAACCTCCTCATACTTGGCTTGGTCGAACTCTACAACGAGAGTTTCAACGGTGGTCCCAGTGAGATGCACGTCGGATTGCGCCACCACTTCCTCATCAGAGAAGCTAGTCCCCAGCGGAGTCGCCATCTTTTGTTTGTTGGAAATTTGCAGTAAAAAGACAATGAAAGAAAATTTGACTTGTATTCTCTCAAAATCAATTACAATTTGGATTCCGATTACAAAAGAGAGGAGAATGAATTTGATTCTCCCCTTTGTTTAAGACTGGGTTCTTCTTGGTAGCGATGGAGTGCTTCCTTCGATTGATCGCGTTGAACTTGCTCTCCGTTGACGATCCGACCGTATTATCTCACTGGAACGATTGATTAATGTGATGAATTCGGTGTAGAACTCTCGATGAGTGTAAAGAACTCGTAATGAGTTGAGAACTCTAAAGAGAGTTGTTGAGAACCGAATAACTGGTTTGATATGATTAACTTGCGTTGCAAGCTTAATCACGAACTCTTAAATGAGTTTCAGAACTCAGAGTGAGTTGGAACTCTGTAACAGAGTTGTTAGAACCGAAAATTCGGTTAATAGCCAAGTTGATTCTCCGCTGATGAAGGGATCCTCTGAGATTTGATAATCTTCAAAAGATTTCCTTCTCCGTGTTGTTGAACTGCTGAGAGTTGTTGACCTCCGGCGGTTTTGATGCCAGCTCCTTCAACCCTCTGCGGTTTTGCTGCTGAAACCGATCAACCAACCAATCACGACCAACCCCTTTCTCAGTTGAGTAAGTCGGTTATTTATATGGGGATTAGGGGTATAGCCAATCCCTAAATCTGCTCCTAAGTGGGCGAAAATCCCTCAGAACGTGGGATAACGGTTTTACAGCCGTTCGACTAGTGTTTGAACGAGTCATACGCCTGATCTGGCGTTATGGACTTTAACTCTGCGTCTGAGGCTTGAGACGCAGAGTTAAACCTTTGTCAAAGGTTGAAAACACACAGGCCGCATGCGTTCTAGAATTAGAGACGCACAGGTCACTTGTGCATTCAACTCTGCGTCAAGAGTTTGGGACGCACAGTTGAGCCTGTTAAAGAACGCACATTAAGTGTGCGTTTTGGTGATTTTAACTCTGCGTTGCAGAGTTAAGTGTCTGCTGGCGAACGCACAGGATATGTGCGTTTGGAATTTGAGAAACGCAGGAATTAACTCTACATTTAAGAGAGGTTGTTGACTTGTAACCTCGTCTATTATGATATTGCAAAGGCCATTGCTTATTGATCTTTGCCCGTTATAAGGTATGAGAGTCGTTAAATTGTAACTCTCACCATCGATTGTGAAGGCCACTAAATAGAATTTTCATCTGCTGTCAGAAGCGTCGTCAAATTGTAACTCCTCTCGATCTGTGTGAAAAGTCTTCTATTTGCAGCTTTCGATTGTCGGCACGTAAGCTATTTAATTGTAGCTTTCGTTGTGAGAGCTTGACGGGAATCAACATCCATAGTGTCTTCTGGACGAATATTTGCCCATAGCTCACTATCCAACAACTCACCAACTAAGTCTGACCTTTTATTTCTAAAATCATTACACTGCTCATCAGCATTCCTAATAGTTGATAATATAATATTAATCATGCTGTTGTCGCAGCCATCAAGATCAATCATCTCAGGCATGAAGCCATGTTTGTGGCGATTGCAGAATCGCAAATGCAGTGATTAGAAAGTCGTTTGATTGTGACTTTCATTGCCGGAACTTGATGGGGGTCAGCTATCCATTGTGATTTTTAGACAGTCTACATCCACCACTTGTCTCCAAAATAGTGAACCCATCCATGACATCTGAACTTCTTGATGGGGAATTCTTTTCCCAACACAGCTAACCTATTCTTCACAGTGTTTGCCTGTGCCGCCTTTTCATTCTGGGGCAGATTATCTTGGCCTAAGACATCAGGGTGAAGTCCTCGCACAGAAGCTCTATCGCTAGAACTCGGCTATGAACAAAAGAAGATATCTTTATTTTGTGACAGTCAGAGTGCTTTGCATTTGGTAAGAAATCCAGCATTTCATTCAAATTCCAAACACATTCGAGTTCAATACCACTTCGTTCGTGAGAAAGTGGAAGAAGGAATAGTGGATATGTAGAAAATTCACACCAAAGACAACCTAGCAGACTTTTTTTTTACAAAAGCAGTCCATATTGACAAATTTATTTGGTGTCCTCTTGTGGTCTGACGGAGACTTAAGCAACATGAAGATGGCAAAATAGAAAGGATGGTGTGAAGATATAATTAATACTCAATCAAATTTTTAAGTGGGAGATTATCAGCAGCAGGTGTCTAAAACTTTTGACAAATAAAAAGAAAAGAAAAAGGGTGGGCCCCACATCATAGTAAATATATTAATATTTTATTGTGCATAGTATTTTTCCAAACACTATAAATAGACTCCAAATCCTTAAGAAAAAAATCATCCCAGAAATAACTTCTCTTGTAGAAGAGTGAGAGAGAGAGAAAAAATAGAGAGAGTATCTCCTTGTTAAGAGAGATTGCAACTCCAGAGTTTTCTCCTCATAGTAAATTCTTCTATCCTTACCCGTGGATGTAGGCAATCAAGTGCCGAACTACGTAAATCTATGTGTCTATCATTTTATCTCTACTTTTGCTCTACTATTGCTGCGACCCTGCTCTATTGGGCCCCGGGTTTGTCCCAACAGTATGTTTGTCGCGTATTGTAATTTCTCATATATTTGTATCTTGTTATTTTTCATATTCATAATTATACAAATTTTCTTATTTGCGAGCTATAGTTTAGAAATGAAATTCTAACAATTCTCAAACACTTGAATTGAGAATTCTAGAATTGAAATTTTAATTCTTCCTAAAAAATAAATTTACAATTGAAATTCTAGTGATTCCCAAACAAGGGAATTGAATTTGAATTATAGATTTCAAATTCTAGAATTGAATTCTAGAATTTGAAATCAATTCCTTACATCCAAATGCAACTTTGGCAAATTTTCACGGCTTACTTATAGCAGGTAAACCTTGTTCCATCAGACTTCCCAGTTGGTATATCCTTGATGTTGTTTCTTGTTGTTACTGATTCGATCAACATATGTAGCTAGCTCGAACATGGCATTAAAGTCATGTCTAAAAAAACTTGGGAGAAGTTGTACGACACTGAAAGTGTTCTCTTAAGTTAGGGCCTGTTTGGTTATTTCCTAAAAAACCAAGAAATAGAAATGAAAACCAAGAAAACTCAAAAAGTACAATTTCATCCATTTCCATCCCTAAATCTCACCCACAACATCTAATAAAATATTATTTTTATCCATTAACTCATCCACCATATCTAATAAAAATATTATTTTCATCCAATAACTCATCCACCACATCCACCACATCTAATAAAATATTATTTTCATCCAACAACTCATCCATCACATCTAATAAAATATTATTTTCATCTATAATATCACTCAACTCATCTCATCTCATCATTTCAAATCACTCACATCATCCAATAAGATGGTGACAACTCATCTCATCTCATTAACATTTTATTTCCACCCATTTCCTCTCAAAAAGCTAGGAAAACAATTTCCTTAAGTGTGGGTCACATCATCCAATAATATAATGACAACTTATCTCATCTCATCTATTTTCTTATTTTTAAGGATGAATCAAACAAAAGAGAACAACCTATTAAAAGAAATATATTTCTTATAATTCATTTCCTTATTTTTTTTCGCCAACCAAACAATATCAAAACATGTTTTCTTAAAAAATCACTCACATCATCCTATAATAAGGTGACAACTCATCTCATCTCATCTCCATTTCTTTGATTTTCTTCTTTTTTTAGCCAACCAAACATTCTCAAAACAACTTTTCTTAGAAATACTTTTTCATTTCTTTGATTTCTCAAAACTAGTGAGCTGGGAAAGTTTTAATAGTTCAAGGAGTACTGGATACAAATGTCGTCTTCACAGCGGAAAAATGTCTTCTTATACTTGATTTTTTCTGGAGAGCAGAATGGCGTGCATATCAGAATATATAATGATCAATCTTCGGTTTTAAGGGTCATATACTTTAAAGGAGCACCGTCTTTTTATTTTTATTTTTTGGCATGTAGACGATATATAAATATCTGCTTTGAGATAAATGTTGCAACTTTCTTCACCTTGATTCTATTACCCGAAGAAATTGGAGAGGCACCCACCAACACCAACAGTAAAAATTAACAGTATTGGCGTTTGACTTGCACATGTGTGAGCATGCAGTGTCAAGTCATACCACCACAGCAGAAAAGATGCGCAACTTTGAGGAGGGGTGACGCACCTAGCGATGTACCCTTCCTTCTACTTTAATGTTGAGCCCCCACCGCTTTTTACCACAAAGAGAAGGACTTGGGTTTCATGCGCGAACATTGTGGATGCTCCTAGCTCCCCCGGCCCCAACCCAGTTTGCGTGCAAACCAAAACTCGTGCATGCCCTTCCAATAAAGTCTTTATCACCCGACCCAGGCTCGCTCCCTCCTCCACTTATATATACATGTCATGCACTGTAAGCAGTGGGAGTACAGAGCCTTAGCTATAATACTCTGCACTCAGTTTACTTCCAATGTCCGATATGCAGGCCGCCTTGTTTGCCTTCCACTGCTTCAAAGAGAGGGGAGCGACCTCCGGATATGATCACCCTCCCTCGGGGTTATAACTTTCCCCATTCTAATGCTGCGCATTGGTGCAAGGGGAATCAAGCTCACTGGTCCGACATATGTTTGTTTTCATGTTTTTGTGTGTGTGGATTTTTGGAAGTAATGATATGTCTTTGCTGTTTTGCTTTTTTGGGGTTTTTCGTTGTTTAGTAACTTTGGTATCTTTCGTAAGTTTGTTATGGACTAGCATGATAGTCGTGTATCATGCGATGAGCCTATAAGCTGCGTTGAGCTTTTGATCGCATGGATTATGTTGTTTTCAATATTAGTTTTCACATGTCACATTTGTTCTGTGTCTGATCAACAAAGTATTAAAAAGTGTAGCTCTCCTTATGGATTTCTTTTGGCAAAATTTTTTTTTAGTAGAAATTAGCAAAAGGATTCAGGTCATTTGACTCTAGTTGATCCACGACATGCTAAAAAGTCAATATCGATAAGATTATACACCCGAAGGCATTCCAACAGCTCTCTAGAATGCCTCTCTTTCTGTACCTCAACAATTCCAGAGCATCCTAGTCATCATTAAAACCATATGGGTTCTGCTACTTGATGTTTGGGTGGAAAGTCGATTTCATTGAATAATCCATTACAACTTTGAGTGTTACAATAAATTCAAAAAATTAGCCTTTTTATAAGACTTTTAATCAACAATTACAACTTTCTTTCAAACTACACACAATAGTAGTTCTAACTCCTACTGCTTACGCGGGATCGTTACCGGTGCCGTGTTTATCCTTGGACCGCCTACGGATCAGATCCGGTTAGCAGAAGAATAGAGCTCCTACTTCACAAAGGAAATATTCGCTAAAGTGGTAATCCCGCCAAGGGAGATTACAACTCTTCTCGAGATTAAGACTAAGCTTAATCCGGAGAAAAAAGGGGGAAATAAGTCTCAGATCTCTCGAACTCTCTTTTTTTTATTGAGGAACTTCGCTAAGATCTGATAACTCTTTGAAATTCGTGCTCCACTCTCCAATTTGAAAGCACTACGCCCTCTTGATTTCCAGCCCTCCACAAGTGAGCCCCCAAGCTTGTATTTATAGGCTTCGGTTGTGAGGTTTTTTGATAAGAACGATGGATTCCGCCTTATCTTTAGTTAACAACCATATAACTACGTTTAGAGATAACATTTAGGTAGCTAGGAACCTCTGGAACAGAAGAGATCCCGTGAGATCCTGTCAAAAACCGCCAAAACGCGTTTTTGGATAAAACGGTACGAGTCACTGTCTGGTGGCTCGGCCCTAGGCCGAGCCACTGGCCCTGGCCAAGTCTGATTTGGTATGACTCGGCCGCCAGCGGCTATTCTGGTTTTTAGGGTTTTGACTTGTTGCGTCGTTTACGCGTATTTCGTCGCGTTTCACTGACCGACACGCTTCACCGATCTGGTTCATACGTTTAGCAAACACGCGGATCGCTTGACGGTGGCCGACGGGCGTACAAGCTACCTAGTTCGCCATTTTGGTGGCCGGTGAGCGTACGGGCCACTTGGCGATGGCCAGTGAGTACGCGGGCCACTCGGAACTGGCTGATGAGTGCTCGGGCTAATTGGAGGTGGCCGGTGAGCTCACGGGACGCTTGATTCGCCGTTCCGTTGGCCGATGAGCATACGGGCCACTTGACGGTGGCCGATGAGTACGCGGGCCACTCGGAACTGGCTGATGAGTGCGCGGGCCAATTGGAGGTGGCCGGTGAGCGCACAGAACTCTTGATTCGCCGTTCCGGTGGCCAATGAGCGTGCGGGCCACTTGGCGGTGGCCGGTGAGTACGCGGACCACTCAGATAAATCTTCTCGACTTGGATGATGACGTTTATCGTCTCCTCTTCGTCTCGAGCTGTATACGGGAACCTATAAGCATTTTTAGACGCCTACACTTGGATCCTATCACGTCTGAGTTTTCTCGTTACAAACAAAAGAAAATTTTGGGATAAACCTCATAGTAATCTGCAGAATATATAGCTTAAAACCATTCACTCTTTATAATGAGATTGCAATGACTCGGAATAAGAAACACAAATCCTGCTTGTCTGTGTTTTTCAAGAAACACAAATTACTATTGTAAAATTTATTTGTATAAAGCAAAGTATATCACTATTGGAAATATTCACATAGATTACCAAATAATAAAATTCCAAGTTGAATTATCTGTTAAAAGAACAAACAACATAGACTTTAGCTGATGGAGGTCGTCTCTGCTAACTGTTAACTTCCTTTCACCTTGTTTGAAATTAAAACCCGACCTTAATTTACTTCTTAAGCACGCTTGGTCTAAATCAGAGTAAATGTGAGTACGACATGCAGAGAAATGAAGAATCGTCTGATAGTGGAGTTTGTTTGCTTTCTTTTGGCGGGCAGTCCTCCTCACCAAAGTCTTTAAGAAGAAGAAAGCTTTAGGGTGCCTTTCTTTTGGTAAAAATGTGCAGCAAGCTTATTCAGCTTTAGGAGGCAGCAGCAGCAGCAGCTACGGCTTTAAGCAAGTCTCTCCATGGTCGTTTGACTCCCTTTTGTTTAGCTTTTGTCGGGCACTTCTGGAGCCCATGTATAACAGGTCAACCTGTGTCGCAGCAGAAATTTTTGGGTGGGTATTCTCTCTTTCTAAGAGGGAATATAATTTGTTCAGTTAAGATAGCAAGCTATGCACGAAGATAATTTGAGAGGATGTTAAAAGCTTATTCATATATACAAGATTGATAAATGATAACACAATTTCTAGCCTCGAGATTTATGGTCTGAGACAGTTTCAGCACAATCTCAACCTGAGAAACCCTCATCTTTTTGGTGGGATACCAAAAAAAAAAACCCTGTTTACATAACATTGAATATAACCAAAAAAAAAAAAAACCATTGACAAAACTATGATAATCAATCCATGTCTTACAATCTTCTAAAATTAAGGCTACTTTGTTTTTTTAGTACTACAGAAAATATCATACAATTAGAAACCCCAAACGTTAATAATGCACCAAAAGAATTACCCAACAAAATGATACAGCAAAATATCAGTTACTCTTCCATATATGCATCCTCTGCTTGTAATTGAGAAACTTTGATTGTCACTCCTTAGACCTGCGGGCCTGTTGGCGCTGTGCAAGCTGTGGGACCCACTGAGTGAGCGCATTGTTTGGCTCAAACCATTATCAAAATCAATTAGCCAATACTACACTTGAGTCTTGGGCTCACCTATTTAAGCCACTAAATTTTTCATACATTTCCCGATATGGAGCTAAACATGAGGCGTCACAATCACCCCACCTTACATATGTAACGTCCTCGTCGTGACATGACAATTGATATATCCCAGTATCGCCAAACGATGCAGACTCTAAAGGTGGCTCCTATGGACTCTAGATGTGGCTCCCACCGTGTTCCCGCAGTGTAGCACTTAGCCCCGCATAACACTTAGCTCTACAATTCTAAATGGCAACTGCTCTGATACCATGTCATGCCTCCGGCCAGCGGGTCCGTTGGCGCTGTGCAAGCGTAATGCGTTGTTTGACTCAAACCACTGCCAAAAT
>BQKN01065064.1:96134-108859 GCA_022839385.1 Asparagus kiusianus
CCCCCCTTTCTAGTGTTTGAGTGCCATTACAGCGATCCTACAATTGGTATCAGAGCAGGTTGATCAAGAATTAAAATGGCTACATCATCTACAACACAGTTCAAGGAAGGACACTCTACTCAAAGGCCACCACTTTTCGATGGTTCCAACTACAACTACTGGAAGTGTAGGATGAAGATCTACCTTCAATCGATAGGATTTGATCTCTGGAACATAGTGGAGTCTGATTACAACAAGCCTACTACTCCATATTCTGAATGGACATTGGTGGAAAGGACAAATGCTAATCTTGACGCCAAGGCAATGAATGCATTGTTTTGTGCAATGGATAAGAATGAATTCAACCGCGTGTCTACTTCCAACACCGCAAATCAAATCTGGCACACACTTGAGGTAACCCACGAAGGAACTTCTAAGGTTAAAGACTCAAAAATTTCTGTTTTAGTGCACAGGTTTGAAATGTTCAAGATGAACGACAACGAGACAATTGGTGAAATGTTCACAAGGTTCACCGACATCATCAACTCCTTAATTGCGTTAGGAAAGGTCTACACACAAGTGGAGATGGTTAGGAAAATCCTCCGGGCTCTTACTCCGGATTGGGAGAAGAAAACTACCGCGATAGAGGAAGCCAACGATCTCTCCACATTGACAGTAGAAAATTTGATAGGGAATTTGATGGCATACGAGGTGCAACTTGAAGATCGGAAAAAGGATAATGAAGATAAGAACAAGAAGGTTCTTGCTTTTCAAGCATCTACTGATGATGAGGATTCCGATGACGAAGAAGAGTTTGAAATAATCACACGCAAATTCAGAAAATTCTTGAAGAAAGGTAAGTTCTCTTCTAGTAAATTCAAAGATACTAACAAAGTCACTTGTTTTGGTTGTAATAAACTAGGACACTACAAGAAAGATTGTCCCCTACAACAAAAGTCAAAGTCGAAGTCTTCAAATAATTTCAACGGATTCACAAAGAACAAGAATGAACAAGTGAAGAACAAAAAGAAGAAGGCTTTGTCAATAACATGGGATGATAGTGACCAGTCATCTTCAGATGAAGAAGAGGAAAAAGAAGATCATCAAGCGAATATGTGCTTTATGGCAAATGAATTTGATGATGATCAAGTAGGTAATCATGATGAGTTACTTGACGCATTTAACGAATTATTTTTGAAATACAAGCAACTAAATTCTTCTTTTAAAATATTAAAAAATGAAAATGAGAATTTGAATAACACTTTAGTTTCTCCTTATGCTTCACAAATAGAAGAACTTAAAGAGAAGAATAAAGAGTTATTTTCTGAAAATTACAAGTTATCTAATAACAATCAACTTCTTAAAAAAGAATGTGATTTCTTTAAAGTTCGTATTTCAAATTTGGATGATAATGTTAAAAATCTTAAAACCAAATATGAAACTATATCAAAGAATGTAGGTAAATTTAACAAAGGAAAAGAGAATCTAGATAATCTACTTTCTTATCAATTACCTGCTAAGAGTAAACAAGGATTAGGATATGTTTCTAACTCAAGTAATGAGAAAATATATTCTTCTATGCAAAAGAAAAATCATGCTTATTTATATTCTAAATTTGTGAAAAGTAATTATCATACACATAGTGATACATCTATGCATGTTAGTTCTAAGGTACTTTCACATAATGATAGAAAAATGCATATGAAGAAAATTATAAGTAAGAATACTTTAAAATACAACTACATTTGGGTTCCTAAAAATGCATGTTTAAGTGATAGAAAGATATACATATCAAATTACAAAAAGGATATTTGTGATTCTGAAAACTATCTTTCATACAATGTAGGTAAACCAAATTCTTATTGGGTTTGGTTTCCTAAATGCTAATCTCATGGACCCAAAAGTTAAAGGGTACCAAAACATATTTCTTTTATTTTGCAGGTACCTAATAAAAGGGAAACATGAATTTAGATAGTGGCTGTTCCAAGCACATGACCGGGAACAAGGACTTATTTTCTTCCATACAATTTAAAGATGGAGGAACCGTTACCTTCGGTGACAACAACAAGGGTCAAGTGGTAGGAATTGGAACGGTCGGTATGAACTCTAAAACTCTTATTAATAATGTGTTATTAATTGATGATTTAAAGTATAATTTGCTTAGTATAAGTCAATTATGCGATAAAAACTATAAAATAGTGTTTAAAAAAAGATAATTGCATGATATATAACAATGACATGACAAATTTATTGTTCAACAGTTTTAGAAAGAAAAATATTTATATAAACAAAATACTAGGGTTGAACCATAAGTTTTGTATTATATTGTTTTATTATTTATTATCTCCCTTTCTATTCTCCTTTTTGTTAATGACAAAGGGGGAGATATATTAGAATATTGAAATATTGAAAACTATTGCAATATTAAAATATTGACATGTATGCATTGTTATACAATATTAGGATTACTAATAAGTGATATTTTTATTGTGTGTTAAATTAACATGTATGCATTGTTGCAGGGGGAGTAAGTATGTTATTAAAAATTTTCAATATTATTTGTCATCATCAAAAAGGGGGAGATTGTTGGGAACATGGTTAATGTTACAATATCTCTTGTATTTTGATGATAACAAATTATTATTTATCTAACATATTTACTGCAGATTCAACATATACATCTCAAAGCAACAATCAAATTATCAAGGCCATTTCAAAGATCAATAGATGAAGTTCAAAAGATGAAGTTCAAACGATGTATATTTTATCTTTTCTTTTAGAATTTTTGTACAAGCCTTGATCACACACACAACACACACTAATTACTTAGAAAATCATTAAAAATATTCTAAGTATAATCCTAATTTTAATAAACACATAAATAAGTTTTTAAACTATTGAAAATATCAAAAATATGTTTTCTGGCCGACCAAAGATCCTTCGGTCGACCAGATAGATCAGCCAGTAACAGAGAATCAGAAATTTCTCTGTCTGGTCGACCATATAAGGATCTGGTCGACCAGAGGCTTCAGTTTCGACCTTTCTGGTCGACCAGGCCTCAATCTGGTCGACCAGACAGTGTTTCTAACAGCTATATTTTTCAAATATATATGAACGTTTTTTGAACGTTTTTGGCAGTTATTTTTGAATGTTTTTGAACGAAAATTACACCTATAAATAGGTGTTAAGTTCTGAAATCTCACATCTCAATTCATATACATAAACTTGAGTTTTTCTTCATTTCTTAAGATCATTTTGAAGAGAAAAACTGCCTGAAAAATCTCAGTTTTGTTCTTGATAAAAATTCCACTACTCTAGAACAAAAATCATCCCTATAGCCTATTGAAATTCACTCACATCTACACATCAAGGCTTATAGGAAGAGAAAGTTGTACCATCTTGTTTTTGATTTGATAATCTCTTGGAAGAAGAGATTGTTGTGGTATTGGCAATTGGAGATTGTCTAAGTTGTACTGTTGGCTTGCGGGTTGCAAGTGCTTGCGGGTTTGCAAGTGGAAATAGTGGAGAAATCTCAAGCGAGGCTTGGGGACTGGATGTAGGTCTGGAGGACCGAACCAGTATAAATCCGTGTGTTTGCGTTTGCAATTTTCTGTGATTGTCTACATATTGGTTTGATCCTTCTTACTCTTTGTGTTATTATCTTATTGAAATTTAAAGTTTCCGCATTAGATTTCATAAACACTATTCAACCCCCCTTTCTAGTGTTTGAGTGCCATTACAGCGATCCTACACATACAAGTTTTGGTTTTCATGTTTATAAATATGAAATCACATGTTTTGTATTTACTATTGTGTTTTTGTATATATTGCATAGAATATGCAATTTTATGAAAATATTGTATTCTTAGTTTTTGGACTTAATAACAATCATATATATACTTTATTAAGTCTATATAATCATTGTGCAAAGTTTCAAAACATGGTTTAGCCAAAATGTCAAAATTCACATGTTTACATTTTCGTGTTTTGGACTATTTTGCAAAATAATGATTTTTTACAAATGGGAAGTGCAACTTGGAAAATTATTTTTGTAACATGTTTGTTTTCATGTTTATATACATTTCCTAAAGTTTCATTATTTTTGGACTTCATTTGTTATTTTTAACATATTCTCAAAAGTCTCAAAAATCTGTTTTAATATCAGTTTCTGCTGTGTCAGTCTTCGGTCGACCACTCATTTGATCTTTCGTCAGCATGCAGCAGAGAGTTGGTCGATCGACCGATGCGGTCGACCGAGAGCTCGATATTTTCCATCGGTCGACCGGTGCGGTCGACCGACGATTGTCCAGAACAGTTCTTCGTGGTCGACCGCGAAGATTTTCGGTCGACCGCCAATATATCCGTTGGCTCCCTAACGGTTATTTCTGAGCTGATTTTTCTAGGGCTTTTTGGACTTTTCCTTGGGGTTTTAGCTGAGTTTTTGAGTGGGTATAAATACCCTATTGCTGCTCTCTTTCAAGTAGAGCTAAGAAGTTTTTAAACAAGGTTTTAAACAAGGGTTTAAGCTTGTTTAGTTTGGTTTAAGTTTGTTTTGGGTTTGCTGTTACAAAGAGGAGTTTTTCATCAGCTATTGAAGAGTTCATCTTCAACATTTCATCATCCTCTCTTTGTATTTATAGAGAAGTTTCCTTAACTCTCTTTCCTAGCATTTCTACTATTGTATTTCATATCAATCTTATTACTAGTTCTTATTGAGTTAAGTTTTTTTATTTATTACTCTTTGTTGCACACACCCACTTGAGCTTATTGTATTTGCATACATAGTATATTAGGGTTGTGAGAGATTATAACATTGAGTTGTGCTTAATTGAGTTCTCATCTATTGTAGAGAACAAATTTATATTTGTTACATTGTGAGTGTTGTAAGGTTTTCGGTGAGCTAGAAAACCGAGTGTGTTGTGAAGTTTTCGGTGAACTAGAAAACCGATTGTGAGGAGTGACGTTGATCGATGAGCGTTAAAAACCGACATTGTGAGGTGTAAACATTATTCGGGTGAGCGTAGAAAACCCGGTTGTGATAGTGGATTTCTCCCCGGGAGTGGGGAGCGGAGACGTAGGACGGAAGGTCCGAACTCCGTGATCATATTGCTTGTTTGAGTTTGTCTTTGGCGTATTTGTTTTTGCATTTATCTTATATCGCCAATTGTGCATTGCTCATCATTTTATCCACTATCTTGTTTAGATTATTTACCCTTGTGTTAGTTTATATATCCTTGCATATATTTTTATCATATAGGATATATCTCATTGTTCATATTGCTTATCCTAGCTCACATATCTTGTACCACATCATACTTGCTAGGATATATTTGTTAATTAGTTTAAATTGGCATTTAAATCGGATTAGATTAGCATAAGACCCTAATCACCCCCCCTCTAGGGTCTAACAGAAGAGTTTGTCAAATAAACTCTTCAAGAAGAAGCAGCTCTATGAACTTTAGATGAAGGAAGGTACGCCTATTCTGCAACACTTGAACATCTTCAATAGGATTATTGGCGATTTGTTGGCTCTTGAGGTGAAGCTAGAAGAAGAAGACCAAGCTCTTCTGTTGCTGTGTTCGCTTCCACTCAGTTACAATCACTTGGCGACTACCATCATGTATGGGAAGGAGACTTTAGAATTAGAGGATGTTATCTCGATGCTTCAGAATAATGAACTCATTAGGAAGACAGACACTATAGAGGAATCTTTAGGTCTAGTGGCCAATGTAAAGAAAGAAAAGTCAAAGGGTAAGGATCCAGTCAAGGTTCAAGGAAATTCTAGTTTCGTCGTCTGTTTTTGGTGAAAACGACTAGGCCACTTCAAGAAGAATTGCAAGTCGTACAAGGAGTACTTGAAGAAACAAGATGGCATGACTGATAGTACTAAGGGTAAGGATAACCATGCTGGTTTCATAGAAGATCTCTGTGACGTACTGACTCTGGAGTCAGGTACGGGCACATATACCGATGATTGATTACTTGATTTAGGATGCACATATAACATGTGCCCAAGGAGGGAGTGGTTTAGCACTTACAGGCCTGTTTCTGGAGGATCGGTTCTCATGGGGAACGATGCAGTGTGTCAGATTATTGGCATTGGGAACGTCAGGATGAAGATGCATGATGGACAGTAAAGGACTCTCTCTAATGTTCGGTATGTTCCAGACTTAAAGAAAAATCTTCTTTCACTGGGAGCTCTTGAGGCTCAAGGGTGCAAGTTCAGTGGTGAAGGTGGAGCTATCACAGTCACCAGGGACGCTACTGCTATTCTGAAAGGGGAGCGCACGAGGAACTTGTACAGACTGGTAAGCAGCGTCATTGAGGGCGAGGTTTTAGCTGCAGTAGAGAAGATTGATCGATCGAGACTTTGACATATGCATCTAGGACACATAAGTGAAAGGGGTCTACAAGTACTCCACGACAAGGGCGTACTTTTAGGAATAACTTAATGTAAACTTGACTTTTGTAAGTATTGTGTTATGGGGAAGCAACGTAGAGTATCTTTCTCTACTTTGCAGCAAAAGTCCAAGGGGTTGCTAGATCTTGTCCACACTGATGTGTGGAGGCCCTCATCAAAGGAATCCATTAGGGATGCGAGGTATTATGTTACCTTCATTGATGATTTATCCATGAAGCTTTGGGTCTATTTATTGAGGTAGAAGTCTGAAGTTTTTCAGAAGTTCAAGGAGTGGAAAGCGTTGGTAGAAAATCAGAAGGGGCTGAAATTGAAAGTCCTAAGGTCAGATAATGAGGGTGAGTATACCTCCGGGGAATTCAAAGAGTACTTGACTAATGAAGGCATCCAACATCAATTAAGTGTGCCAGGACGACCAGAATAAAATGGAGTAGCTAAACGCATGAATCGAACACTGATGGAAAGAGCCCGCAGTCTCTTACTACAAGCAGACATGTCCGAAGGTTTTTGGGCGGAAGAGGTAAATCATGCATGTTATTTGATTAACAGGTCACCATCTACAGCCGTTAATCTTTAGATCCCAGAGGAGATATGGTGAGGAGAATCAGTGGACTACTTGACTTTACGCATATTTGGTTGTCCAGCGTATAGTCTTGTAGACAGTCAGAAGAGAAACAAGCGAGAGTCCAAGTCGAGACAGTGTATCTTCATAGGATTCACTTCTGGAGTCAAAGGGTACCGGTTATGGGATCTTGAGACTCACAGTGCCTTTACCAGTAGAGATGTGGTGTTTGATGAAGACGCTATCATATGGGCAGATTCAAAGACAGAAGACAAGGCGCAAGGTGAAGCTCTAGATGCTTCTACAGATTCTCAGGTACAGGAGGTGGAGTTTTTGGAAAGCCCTGCAAGCCCTAGTGGGCCTACCAATGAGACTCCAATCGGCGATGGAGACAGAGCTACTATACAGGAGGAGCAGCCAATAGCGTTGAGACACTCAAACCGTACAGTGGTGCTATCTACTAGATATAGTTAGGAAGACGATGATCACGTATCTTTTACTTTATTCACGGAAGCTGGAGACCCATGTAGCTATAGAGAGGCCATTGAAGCAGATGATCGTGACAAGTGGATTACAACTATGGAGCAAGAGATGGAGATTTTGGAGAGGAATTAGATGTAGGTTCTGGTTAATCTTCTAAGAGGCTAAAAGGTGATTTGTTGCAAGTGGATCTTCTGGAAGAAAGATGGTGAGAAATTCAAGGCAAGGTTGGTTTTCAAGGGATATGCTCAGAAGGAAGGAGAGGACTACAATGAGATTTTTTTCTCCCGTAGTCAAACATATGTCCATTCATTTGTTATTGGCTATTGTTGCACAATATGATTTGGAGTTGGAGCAGATGGACGTTAAAACAATATTTTTGCATGGAGAATTGGAGGAGGAAATTTATATGAAGCAGCCTGAGGGATATCTCCGCGAAAGTGAAGAGGACAAGGTTTGTCTTCTCAAGAGGTCTCTGTATGGGCTCAAACAATCTCTGAGGTAGTGGCAGACTAGGCATCCGACATATTTGTTGTTATATGTGGATGATATGCTAATAGTTGCAAAGGAAAGGGCACAAATTGAGGAAGTCAATCAGTTGCTAAAGATGGAGTTCGACATGAAGGATATGAGAGTAGCCAGGAAGATCTTAGGTATAGAGATCTCATGAGATAGGGTTTTTAGCAAACTTTGGCTGTCCTAAGAGAATTATATTCTCAAGATGTTGAAAATGTTCAACATGGATTAAGCACGATCGGTTTCTACTCCTTTAGCCGGTCACTTCAAATTATCCTCAGACCAGTGTCCACAAACAGTTAAGGAGCAGGAAAAAATATCTCAAATACCATATGCGAGTACAATGGGATTGCTGATGTATGTTATGGTTTGCACTAGGCCTGACTTAGCCTATGCAGTAAGTTCAGTAAGTCGATTCATGTCAAATACAGGAAATCAGCATTGAGAGGCAGTGAAGTGGATTCTGTGTTATCTACGAGGGACTGCAAAGGTGATCCTATTGTTCCAGTCTTTGCAGGATAAGGGGTCCAAGAAACTACATGGATACGTCGATGCAGATTACGCAAGCAACCTTGATCAGCGGAGGTCAACGACGGGGTATATATTCACAGTTTCTAACTGTGCTATTAGTTGGAAGGCTGAGTTACAGGAAACTATGACTCTTTCGATGACTGGGGCTGAGTACATAGCTATAGTTGAGGCATCGAAGTAAGCTCTGTGGTTGCAGGGCTTGGCCAGGATGTTTGACATCATGCAGGATTCAATACCTATTCATTGTGATAGTCAGAACGGGATTCATCTTGTGAAGTATCAGAGGTATCACAAGCGGACGAAGCACATTGATATCAGGTATCACAAGATCCGAGAGTGGATTGACAGGGAAAAAGTGATTGACTTGGTGAAGATCAGTACAAAGAAGAATCCAGTGGATATGATAACAAAGGCCATTCCAGTGGAGAAGTTCAAAGCATCTCTGGACTTCATCCAGAAATACTCTTGGGAGGGAGTTGTATAAAGTGGGGGTTGATTTTGGAAAATCTTCACGAAGGATTGATTCAACGTGATGTGAGTCAAGGTGGAGATTGTTGAGTTCGTGATGACTCAAATCAGTTGAGAAGCAGGATTGAGTTTGGACTCTAATTAGGATTAGTTATACTATCGTAATTAGGATTGGATTGAAGGAATTACTTGAATTGGGATTCAAGTTAGAGTTTTAATAGGATTGAGCAAAATCAATCTCTCTATATATTGTATCAATCCATGAGTTTATCAATAAGAAAAAAGAGAAATCTATATTCCATCATTGTTAGGGGTGTGTAGTTTCAACCTCTTGTAATCTCTTTTCAAAAGAAATAAGATCTTCCCTATTCTCCCCGTGGACGTATATGGATCATCTTGATCGCATGGACCCACGTTAAATCTTGTTATTTGCTGTTTGTCTTGATTACTTGGTAGATTTGGGGTTTCTTGATTGTTTAAGTTTTATCTTCCGCTACTTGCATACTCCAACAGGTTGATACTAAGCTACGAGGAGGTCTGAGTATTTGGAAGATTTAGAAACATTAAAAAGAAAGGTTCAAGATTGAAGCTAAGCTAGGAGGACGTCTGAGTCTTATGATGTGTGTGAATGTAAGTATGAATAATAAGTTATTAGATAGTAGCTCTAGCAATTATGATGATAAATTAGATTCTTTCTGACGTTCATATTCAAATACAATCCTTGAGTGAATCTTTAGTCAAAGATCTGACCATTGACCTTTTGTTATATGAGAAATAGTGAGAATCCTTTGTTTTAGATTCTATCTCCTACCATATTCAGAAGATCCTACGACAAATATCTACTAATTTCGTTGATCTTGAGATTTGAATTCTTATTATGTTTATTACCTCAATTTAAAATTATTCACAACTTAACAACTTTGTTGATCTTGAGATTTGAACACGTGGAAAATATGCTTATTACCTTGTACATCTCCGACAAGTCATGTTGCTGTTAGGAATTAATCTCTTGTATTTCCAATATGAGCAAATATGGGACAAACAGGGGGGACAGGTGAGGTGTCCCCCTCCTATTTCATAATGAGTTGGTCATCATTAATGATGACCAACTCATTATGCAATAGGAGGGGGACACATTACTTGTCCCCCCTGTTAGTTTCATATTTTTGGTTCTTAGGGAATTTTTCTTCCAATATATATTATTTATCTCAAAACAATTTTTCTACATTAATGAACTAGGACTCTTGATCGATATTATTTCATATTTAAAATTTTTGTCTGTTCTCTGAATGTTTTGTAGAAAGTTTCGCTCACAGTTCCAAGTCAAAATTCTGCTTGAGTGAAAATACCTTTAAATGTTGTGAGATTTCTTGCCTATTCATGTGAGATATCGATCTTGAAAACCTGTTTGTTTTCTTCATCTATTGCCAAAGATCTTTATTATGTTTTTACTGCTTGTTGCATACATTTAGAGCATCATATTGTCTTGTGCATTTGATGTTGTTATAGTGTTGTAAGCTTAATTGTCAAGTTCTTACGTTTTGAGTAGAAAACCTATTTTCTCACTTTTTAAAAGTGATCCTATTATCTCACAATATGAGACTGATAGAGGATCGAAGATCAGTGCGTAGGGGTGTGTGTGTTGGCAACAGGTAAGTCGTATATGCTCTAGGGATTGAGTGAGATAAAAAAATAAAAGTCTAGTATATTGAAGGGACGCGTATTGGTGGAAATTGTAATCTATTTGTTTGTTTCATAAAAAAAATGCAGAAGGTAGGGGAAAGTGGGGGAAAGAAAATTGATATAGGTAAATTTTGATATTTTCTCCACTTTCAGATGTTTGGTTTGTTAAAGCTATAAAATAAAGTGGGGCAGAAAATGAGTTATCACCATATTATTGGATGAGATGAGTAATTTTTGATGTTTTCGTCCACTTTCCTCGTTTAGGTTCTTTTCTTGTGTTTGGTTCATTCTTAAAACTAAGAAAATAGATGAGAGAAGATGAGTTGTCATTATATTAGATGATGTGACCCATACTTAGGAAAATCAATTTCCTTGTTTTTTTTTTTGAGGAAAGAGATGAAAGGTAAATTTATAATGAGATGAGATGAGTTGTCACCATATTATTGGATGATGTGAGTAATTTTTAAAAATGATAGAAAGTGAAGGAAAATGAGGTGAGGTGAGTTGGATGAGTTGATTGATTGACACATTTCTTGTGTTTAGTTTATTTTTAAAAGTAAGAAATGAGATGTGATGAGTTGTCGCCATATTATTGGTTGACGTGAGAGATTTGTAAGGATGGAAAATAATGAAAGTGAAGGAAAATGATGAAAGTGAAGAAAAATGGGTTTTGAAAAATGAAGGAAACGAACCAAACATGCCCTTAACTTAAAGTTGAAGTGCTTGTAGTGGACTAGAAAACCCTAGCTGGGGTGCTAGGTAGTGGAGCTAGTCAGGGAGGTGAACCGCTATGGGGCTGTTTGGTTAGGCCAAATTTTTAGGAATCCTGCAGTTTGGAACAAAAAATAGGTTTTTTGACATTAGGATTTCAAAACTGTCATTTGGTTTAATTTTTTTTAAGAATACATTTCTTAAAAGCTGACATGACAGCCTACTTTATGGAAAACCCAATTCCTCTTTTGAAGCTCGGAAATGGGTTAGAAATCTGACATCTCATTGACAACTCATCATTTACTCTCACAACTCCCTAAATTATTTGGTAATGAAACAAGCATGAGTTTTGGATATGCTTTTCTATTCTTCACTTCATCATTCCATACCAAATACAAGTTATGCATTCCTTTGAGATCCACAAAAAGTTTTTAGAAATGGTTATTTGCCTCGAAATCCATTTCTATTATTTTATGGGAACGAACCAAACATCCCCTGTATATCTTTGTGCACTCTATGATTTGCTTGC
This sequence comes from Asparagus kiusianus, assembly GCA_022839385.1. Lineage (NCBI taxonomy): Eukaryota > Viridiplantae > Streptophyta > Magnoliopsida > Asparagales > Asparagaceae > Asparagus > Asparagus kiusianus. The sequence continues at coordinate 108,012 of BQKN01065064.1, forward strand.
TGCCTATCTCTTTACTTTCAGCTTTACATTATTGATCTGTAGTACTACATTCTTCCTGAAGTTTCTGTTAAACAGTTCTTTTGAATCATTCATAGTGGATCTGCTTTGCTTGTTATAGTTGTTTATTTGTTTAATTGTTTTTTTGTTAGGAAGTTTTATACAATCCTTCATAGTCTGTTGTTTGAGTGCATCTGCATACACTTTATAATATGTCTATTTATCAGTTTGTCCATCATTCAGTTAGAAAGTTCTACTGAACTTTCTGTACACTGTTCCGCAGAATGTTCTAAGTGCACTGCATTCATAACCGTCTATCTATTCGTCTGTGTGCCTTGCAATTATAATGCTTGAAAGTTCCATTGAACTCTCCACATTATAGTTCTACAGAATTGAGATAGTATTTTGAATCTATTTGTTTATTGCATTAGCATAGCATTATTTGCTTTAAGTTTTAATTTACCCTATTTCACCCTCCTGTGGGGTCTTATACTAAGTTCAAAATGTTAAAAGATTTGAAGAACTAATTTTAAATTTGAGGTAATAATTTGTAAAAATGTTTAAAGATTTGAGGGATTGATTTTAAATTTTTATTAATTGGGGACTAATATCAATATATGACTTGTTGCGAGACTTTTAGGAAAAAAAATTTCTCCACTTTTTTTTTTCTGTGAGTCATGGCAAAAGTGAGATGAATTTTTTATCCATTTTGAATCTATCTTCTGCCTAAATCGTAGTTGTGAGAGAGGAAATTGGCCTTTTGATTTGTGTAATAGTGGTTCTTACCCTTTTTACCTGTTTTTTGGGTTTACATTCACTATTTAGGCGAACCAAACAGGCCTGTTAGGGGG
>BQKN01065064.1:112491-129923 GCA_022839385.1 Asparagus kiusianus
AACATATTTCACCAATCACAGTAATATCCTCTAGTGGAATTAAGTATAAGTGAAGGTACAAAACAGGCAAATAAGGGCAATAAAAATACAATAGACATGATGTAGAAAGAAATATCTCATAATGATATCATGTCTCGACTAGAATAATTGAAATACATCTGGAGTCTAAAATAACATGATATGTCTTAACATGAATCAACTAGAAATTGTACTAAGGCAAACTGCCTTAACAATATGAGTACACACCCAAATGACTGAGTGGAAACATAAGACTATTGTGAAGTCCCTGCTAATAAACCATGCGATGCCGACTATACAAAAACTTCATCATCCTACGACCCTCCGGTGCTCTGAGCCGCCTGAAAGTTAAAATAAATAAAAGACGCATCAGAGCGCTAGCAAGATTACCTCTATCTGCCCCCGGGGGAGGGCTACTAGATGAAATGAAAGCTCTATCTATTAAGTATAGTCTACCTAGATCATTTTCCCCGAACCTAATGGAATTAATACTTAGAAACTTACCACTCGAGACGTAGTACGTTAAGAAAAATAATCCAAACAAGGAAACCCTCATGTATATACCGTATGTATCAAGTAGTAAATAACTAAATATTAACCCTAAACTAAACAAACAAAATATAACTAGAAAATAAAGCATAATAATAGACATTAACATATGTATCTCGTGTATTCATATAACAAGGTATCTAAACAACGAGTAAAATCACATTGGGCATCCGCCAAAAACTCATGGTTAATTATTCACTATAGTTTCTCAATAAAACATATACTTGTGTGATTTGGCAAAAGGGGTATTATCGCATCACTGTGCAGATCGACGAATAGGTATCATCGCATCATCATGCGGATCAACAAAAAGGTATCATCGTATCATCGTGCGGATCGACAAATAAGTATCATCACATCATCATGCGGATGTACAAAAAAGTATCATCGCATCATCGTGTGGATCGACAAATAAGTATCATCATATCATCATTCAGATTGACAAAAAGGTATCATCACATCATCGTGCGGATCGACCAATAAGTATCATCGCATCATCTAGCGGATCGACATAAAAGTATCATCGCATCATCGTGCGGATCGACAATGAAGTATCATCGCATCATCGTGCGGATTGATAAAAAGGTATCATCGCATCATCATACGAATCGACCAATAAGTATCATCGCATCATCTTGCGGATTAACAAATACGTGTAGTGGAGTGAAAAATCCTCACGGTCTCATTTGTGGTGTAAAAACTCACAATCTCAGGTGTGTAAGCGTAAAAAAATATTTTATCATAATCCCCTAGGGATACTTGCATATGTATAACAATATTTTTATGACTATGGGTGTAACGTCGAGTGGCTCAAACTCCATGATCGCACTTTAACAATGGCGTAAAAAAACAGACTTAAGAAAATAAATTCAAAACTAGGCAAATGTTGCCCAGAAAGTGATCGGGACTACTGTTAGTAAAATGAGTATATTTTTTTTAGGAAAACTATTTTTAAGAATGGTTTTCTATTTTAAAAACTAGATTCACACATATTTCATTTGAAACAAGTTTGGTTCAGTTTGGAGTTTATTTATTATCCCAAATCTCTAGTTAAACATTATATATGTGCAACAATTTTTCTACAGGATATGTTATTAGTAAAAAGAGCATATCTTTCTCTATAGAAACTCTTTTTAAGAATAGTTTTATGTTTTAAAAACTAGATTCATATATCTTTCATTTGGCACTAGTTTAGTTAAATTCAGAGTTCATTTACTATACCCAGTTTTCTGTTGAAATATCATACATGTGTAGCATTTTTTCTGCAGAACATATCTTTAATAAAAAGAGTGTATCGGTCTCTATACAAACTCTTTTTAAGAATGGTTTTCTGTTTTAGAAACTAGATTCATATATATTTCATTTGGCACTAGTTTAGCTTGATTTGGAGTCTATTTGCTATCTCTAATTTTCAGTTAAATCTTATACAAGTGCAACAGTTTTCTGCAGAATATATATATCATTAGTAGCTCTCTTTAATATCTCATATATAAACGAAATTGATTATTAAAGCATGATAGAATTACATATGAAAAAAGATGTAATTCATTTTAAAACTTGATTTCAATCCTAGATATCACAACCTTAGGTTTTAGCATGATTAGTTTACAAAAACTCAAATAATCAAATAAACTAGGATTTTCACTTGGTAAATCTTAGTTTACAAAAAGGAAAATAAAATTTATATTAATCCTAATGATCATGATCATAAATCTAATTCCAACAGCGAGGAGACAAAATATTTAGTTCTAACAATGGATTAACATTTTATCATAAAAATCTTATTTTGTTCTAACATGACAAATTAAACTCAAGCATGGAAAACATCATTTTCAAACTTCTTAAATCTTTAACTAATTTATAAGGAAGGTTTGGTTGAGGGTAATCTTGTCTCAAGGTCTTCACTGGTACAAAACGACGCATTCCAGACGGAAAATTCCGTCTGGAATAATTAGAATTCCGTCCAGAAAACTTATTCCAGACCGAATTCCGTCTGGAATACGGGTCTAATTAGTTTCCGTCTAGAATACATAATTCTAGATGGAAATTCCGTCTGGAATGTATTCTAGACGGAATTTCGTAGACGAAAAAAAACCGTCTGTAATACATTACAGATGATTTTTTCCGTCTAGCATAACTATTCTAGACGGAATACTTCCGTCTGAGATATTCTACATCCCAGACGAAAAAAATCGTCTGGGATGTGTATCGCAGACGGACATATCCCAGACGGAATATTCCGTCTGGGATAATTATCGCAGACGGAATTATTTTTCGTCTATGATAACTATCCCAGACAGAATTATTTTTCGTCTGGGATAACTATCCCAGACGGAATTATTTTTCGTCTGGGATAACTATCCTAGACGGAATATTCTGTCTGGGATAATTATACCAGACGGAATATTCCGTATGTGCTTAATGCTGTAAACCAGACGCTTTTACAACCCAGACGGATATTTCTGTCTGGGATGTAAAAAATCCGTCTGTGATATTTGTAAATCCAGCTTACGAATCTGTAAATCCACTCAAATAACCCTGTAAATCCAGCTTACAAATCAACAATAAAATTACATATATACCAACCACACCAACATGATAACTATCCACAAAACAACTTAAATAAATCACACAACAAAGTAACACATGTTTTTTCATACATATCATCTCTTTCTTAAAGTATCTCTCTGTTTGTTATAAATTTGCCACAGATATACATAGAAATTTGCCGCACAACTCAATCAACTCACTGTTTGTTTTGGGCTCAACACAAAGAAAGTTGTGATTTAAAAATACAACGACGGTTTACAAACCGATATCCAAGTCCATTTTCTCTAGAGAAGCTCAAAGAAACACATGCACCTGCAAGATAAAAAAGAAGGTGGCATTATTTTTAAGAACATATATGATATATTCCTAAATTTAGAAGTATGCTTAGTAATAACTAAACATGAGTAATAACTAAACATGAGGCCAAATTTGCAGAATATAAGCATGATTCACAAATACAGTTGTGCAAATTAGCCTAGTAGGCAGTTGATCTAGCCTGACCGAATCATGTTTTTCATAGATTCACAAATAATGTTAAAGCATGAGAATATTGAAAGAAAAGTAAATTCCCAAAAGTACTTCAGCACACAACAGATCCACAAGCATACACGCCACATATGATTATGTTTTTCACCTACATTTGATTGAGCTTCATCTGCTTGGGGAAGGATTCTTCACCTACATTTGATTGAGCTTCATCTGCTGCTTGATTGTGGAGATTTGGTATAATTTCATATTCATCACTATCAACAACATCAGCTTCATCAACAAAATGATCTACAAGCACTTCAATTGCTCTGTGCCTACGAGCATGTGTTTTCGTCAAAAGTTGGTTTCGCTGTGGAATTCATTATATCTTCGGTCGATTACAACAAATTCAAAAGAAATAGCCTTTTATAAGACTTCTTTTACACAACAAAAGGAAAATTACAACTTTTTAGAAACAAACGCAGGATCGTTGTTTGGATCGCTGCTTGCGTGGGATCTTTGCCTGTGCCGGGGGTGCGTTAGCCCGTGGACCGCCGAATCACAGATTCTAGTTGAATCGTGAAGGTTTTGGGGATTCTTCCTTTGTTTGTCGAAGTAAGAATTTGAAGCGAATATCTTATCGATGTAAGATGTTCACTCTTCTAAAGATCAAGTCAGAGCTTAGATCTCTAGGAATCGCCAAAAGCTTTTTGAGGATGTTTGTGAAGAATGAAGACTCTCTCTCTCTTCTTCAAAATCAACAAAAGCTCAAGTCTCCTCTACCACAATCTGCCCTCTCCCCCTTTATTTCGTACCTAGGGAGGTATTTATAGGGGTAGGAGTGCACCACAGTGGAAATGGGGCCGAAACAACAGACCAGACAACTGTTCTTTGGCCGCGGCAGTCTACATTGCCGCGGCTATTGGCGCGGTAGTATGGACTGCCGAGGCCAAAGAGGCGGTTACCAGCACGTTCCATCGTGTTTAAAACCGTTCTCCCACGACTTTTAACCACTCTTTTCGTGGTTTAACTGTTTGTCCACATCAACACACATTCTATTTCTGATATGCTGCCACGTGGACTTCAAAAAATCATCATACAACTGTCTTGTAACCGCCGCAACACCCCTTGTAATAGCCGCAGCACCATAGGCTGCCGCGTCTTAACCGCGGCACCATAAGTTGCCGCGCCTTAGCCGCGGCACCATAGGCTGCCGCGCCTTAACCGCGGCACCATGTCCTGCCGCGCCTCATCCGTGCCGTCATGTATTGCTTGTTGGTGTGTACATTGTTCTTCCATGTTGTCTCGCTTCCTTTGAATGATCCCCTCTGATTAAGAGAATGGCATTTATCGTCTTTTCTTTTCCTTGAGTGGTATTTGGATGTCTGTAAGAAATTTTTGACGCCTACAGATACCCCCTCCAAAGTATCTCAGACTCATTATTTTTAGAGAGGAGTCTAGGACACTTTGGATATGATAAGCTTTCCTTGCAACTTCTTCAGTGCTTTGTTGAGGAAGTTGCATAGAATGGTTTGCACATGGCTTCAATTCTTGACTTCTCCATCTTTTAGTCTATTCAGTACTTTGTAGATTAGCTAAAATTTCTCCGGTTCTGCGTTTATCGCGTGGACGTTGTCGAAGTCTTGAATCAAAACTGCCGTCGAAGAGTGGAGAGATAGTTTATACTCATATGCTCTATTGGAGTGTTCGGGAAATAGTTTAAACTCGTATACCCGTTGGGAGGTAGCCAGGTTATTCTTAAGAATATTCTAAATTATATTCTCCAGAAACTTCCTGTTGAGGGTAGGAAAACAGTTTAGACTCGTATACCTATTGGAGTATCTGGTCTCTTTTTTGTTGGTAGAGGTGAACCCAATGATGGAGAGGAAGAATTTTATATTCTATCTCCTGGTCTCTTTTTTGTTGGTAGAGATGAACCCGAAAAACGGAGAGGAAAAATTTAATATTCTATCTCCAGTTCTCTTTTTAGTTGGTAGAGATGAACCCAAAAATCGGAGAGGAAAAATTTTATATTCTATCTCCAGGTCTCTTTTTAGTTGGTAGAGATGAACCTAAAAATCGGAGAGGAAGAATTTTATATTCTATCTCCAGGTCTCTTTTTTGTTGGTAGAGATGAACCCAAAAATCAGAGAGGAAGAATTTTATATTCTATCTCCAGGTGTAAAGGAAACTCAAAGTGGGATCTCCACTTAGAGAATCTGGACAGGTTTGAATAATCCTAACTGTCATAAGGTTTGATTATTCAACTTGTGGACTTCTCGTTCACGGAGGGAATCGAGAGAGGATTTTGGCTTTGATCCTAACTGTAAGAAGGTTTGACCAAAAGGGGGTTTGAGACGATCCTCACTGTTTAAAGGTTTGATCGTTCAATTTGTGGACCTCTCGTTCATGGAAGGAATCGAGAGGAGATTTTGGCTTTGGTCCTAATTGTTTAAAGGTTTGACCAAATAAGGGATTGAGACGATCCTAACTGTTTAAAGGTTTGATCGTTCAATTTGTGGACCTCTCGTTCATGGAAGGAATCGAGAGGAGATTTTGGCTTTGGTCCTAACTGTTTAAAGGTTTGACCAAATAAGGGGTTGATACGATCCTAACTGTTTAAAGGTTTGATCATTCAATTTGTGGACCTCTCGTTCATGGAAGGAATCGAGAGGGGGTTTTGGTTTTGGTCCTAACTGTTTAAAGGTTTGACCAAAGGAGCAGTGGGAGTGTGAGTACAAATCATAACGGGAGTGTAGTGTTTGTCATTTTGTTCATAATAATCAGGTTATCCCTAAGAATTTTATATTTAACATTCTTCCGGGAACTTCTCGTTACATGAATTATCGACCCCCAGCTTTCTTTGTAAACTGGGTATAACGAGGAGTACGTCATCATCAGTCGCATGTTCGGGTTATCCTTAAGAATATAAGATTCTTTAGGAACTTCCCGTTACATGAATCATCCACCCCCAGCTTCCTTTGTGAGGCCGGGTTTAATATTGTACTTAGTTGGATGACCGAGAAGCAGTTTATACTCGTATACTCTTTGGAGTGTTATGGAGAAGCAGTTTATACTCGTGCTTCCAATGGAGTATATGTCGTCTTTATTTGGCTTGTTTCGCCGTTATGACGCCAGAGTCAATTAAGGCTTGGATCTTGTTCTTGAGTCCAAAGCAAATCTCGGTGGGATGAAGAACCATTCTGTGGTATGCACAGTAGTTTGGATCCGTAGTCCTCTTAGCTCCTTCCTGATCTTTAATAGGCGGTAGCTCGATCTTGTCGTTGGCAAGAAGGTATTTTAAGATGGTTGGAGCTTCATCATCTTCGAAAGAATATTCCTTTTGGAACTTCGGATCGAGAGTCGCATTCACAGCGGTTGTCGGTTGATTTCTCTCAACTTTCTTTCTTCTAAAAAAGTGTTAAGCTTGTTCACCGCGCATTTTTAAATCTTTCCAAGTTTTGGACGGTACGACCCCCAGGACTTCTAGGACATCGATGGAAAGATTGTTGTGGCATGTCTGCAGGATGAATTCCTCTGTGACAGGATCTCTGCAATTCATTGCTTTGTTATGGAAGCGTTTGATAAAATTATCAACCGACTCTCCGTCTTTTTGCTTCTCGTCCAGAAGGGTTCTGATTGACACTTCGGTGTCATCATCGAAGAAATTGCTGAGGAACAAACTTTCTATGTCATTCCAGCAATTGATGCTCCCTGGCTTGAGACGTCGATACCAATCGAAGGCGGGACCACGAAGGGTGCCAACGAATGACCGGATCATTAAAGCCTCGTTTCCAGAGATCATGCCCACATGAGACTTGAAATAAACCAAGTGCTGATTAGGCGAGCTCTTCCCGTCGAACGGTGTGAAGTTAATTAGATTAAATTTTGCCGGGTACGGAATTGAATCCCATTCTCTTGGATAGGGGCATGGGATACCCGTCTTCTTCACTTCTTGAGCCATCATCAAAGCGTTGACTTTGTTTTCAAGCTCTTTCATCTTTTCGCCATCGTGTACATCTTCATTCGAAGGACGTTGAGGAGAATGATTTGGACCACCCCCTGTAAGAGGTGCCATTGAACTACCCCCAATATCGTTGTTGAGAGGATCCGTTAAACCACCCCCAATGTTATTATTATTGGGAGGTGTATCAGCCATAATGACTTCATCCACTTCTGGATCACTGTCATCTACAACATTATGAATGTGGTGGCTGGATTCAGTTCGCTGGCTAGATTCAGAAAGTTGAGGCCGTTCAGCTAGCAATTCTCTCATTTGTTGAATAGCCAACTCTATCTCCATCTTCATCTCAGCTCTAATTTCTTCACGTTGTTTGGTTAGAGCTTCTTGAAGTATTTGAGCGAACTGATCAGATGTGATTGTGAGTACTTCTCTGGTTTGCCCTGTGCTAGATACTATATCATCCGAAGCAATCGCAGAACAAGTATCTGAAAGTTTATCCTCTGAGGACATTCCTTCATGTATTCTCTTGTAGTCCCTACGTCTGACGGCTCCTAACTGGAGTCGGGACATCCGTTGAGCAATTCTTGAATTGACTTTTCCTTTTGGGGAAAAGTCAGGATTTGGGTCACCTGAATGCTACTTAGACTTTCTTTTGTCAACCATGTTGATAGTGACTTCAGGGAATTCATCACCTTGGACAGCTGATCTTCTCTTGCAGAAATGTCTCGGCTTGGACTTCGACATTTCGGTGAAAAGTTTTAGGAGCATTGAGGCTCTCTGCGGGATGACTCCTCGTTTGGAGTAGTCACATTCTGATAGTACTGTTCTAATGAGTCGTGCACAGGAACAATGAGAGCTCATTTCTCGGATAATTCTGTTTTGAAATTTATTCACACCTCCAGCTTGATAGTACGATTTATCGGTATCATTGCCAGAAAATCCTATCATCTGTTGGTATGACCCCCCAAGTATAACGATGTCTTTTGACGAACACGTTTTCTTCTTGGGGTGTAAAGCCTTGTTGGCATTCTCAGGACAATTTATTGTTGCCTTCGAGTGATCCAAGGTTATGTCAGGAGTTACACGTTTAGAACCACCCCCTTGCGGGTGCAGAGTCTTAACGAGCTCCTGAGCTTCGTTACGAACTCCCAAACGGGTAGAAATTAGGGTTTTCCCATCCTGGAGTTGTTTTGACCTGATAGGAGGATATTTACGACTCCCAGTGTAAGAATTTATTTAGGGTTCACTCACCGGACCCAAATGTTCTTTGACTGGAATTCTACCTCGATCATCAGGTAAAGGACCAAGGTGATCCACCATTGACAAGTCAGGATTGACCCACGGCTTCATTGGTGATGGAACATATATGGTTGTAGTAGACGAACCAGGAATGGATGTCGACGGAGTCGAAAGAGAGATATTAAAAATTTCCTTTTGGGCGCGGCAGGGGAGACTGCTGCGGTTGAAGAAGGTGCCGCGGCAGTAGGGACTGCCGCGGTTGAAAGAGGTGCCGCGGCAGCGAAGACTGTCACGGTTGAAGGATTGATCCTGCTGATTCAATTTCTGCATAAGTTTGGATTTGGGGATCCACACTTGGCTGGTTCTTGGTGATTTTTTAGACACCATTTCCTCCTTCTCTTCTTGTCTTTGTTGTAAAAGAGCACGGGCATGAGCGGCGTTTGCACGATGCTTTTGTATACGTTCTTTGAGAGTTGAACGAGCCCTTTTGACGAGAGTCCATTCCTCCGTCGTGAGTTGTGCAGAGACATGAGTGGTTTGACGTTGAGGCGATTGAACCACTTGATGTTTTCTCGATTCTAAGTCCGCATAGTAACAAACTCCATCGGTTTGTTCCAAGGCCTTAGCTAATTGATGAGCATGACGTTGGCGTTGTCTCTGACGAGCCCTCTTCGTCAGAGTTGGCAAATTTCAATTGAATGATTCCTCAATTGAGGAGAAATCATCGTGAGCAGAGCTTCCGGCTTTGGGGGTCGCCGGGATAATGTTGCGAGGGGAGGCCTCGGCAACAATTGGGTGAGAGTCTTCACCTTGAGTCTTCTTTGACGTGTAAGCCTTCTTCAATCGTGAGATCCTCTTGTACTTGTGAGACAAAGAAGATCTTGAAGAGGATGATGAAAGATATTCCTCAAATTTGGCCTGGTCAAATTCGTATTCGACCGTGGATTCAATCGGTATCTTGATCGGCTGCGACACAACGGTCTCGGCAGCGAGACTGTTGGTTCCCACTGTGGTCGCCAGTTTGTTTTCGTCAAAAGTTGGTTTCACTGTGGAATTCATTATATCTTCGGTCGATTATAACAAATTTAAAAGAAATAGCCTTTTTATACGACTTTTTTTACACAACAAAAGGAAAATTACAACTTTTAGAAACAAACGCAGGATCGTTGTTTGGATCACTGCTTGCGTGGGATCTTTGCCTGTGCCGGGGGTGCGTTAGCCCGTGGACCACCGAATCACAGATTCTGGTTGAATCGTGAAGGTTTTGGGGATTCTTCCTTCGTTTGTCGAAGTAAGAATTTGAAGCGAATATCTTATCGATGTAAGATGTTCTTATCGATGTAAGATGTTCACTCTTCTAAAGATCAAGTCAAAGCTTAGATCTCTAGGAATCGCCAAAAGGTTCTTGAGGATGTTTGTGAAGAATGAAGACTCTCTCTCTTCTTCAAAATCAACAAAAGCTCAAGTCTCCTCTGCAACAATCCGCTCTCTCCCCCTTTATTTCGTACCTAGGGAGGTATTTATAGGGGTAGGAGTGTACCACAGTGGAAATGGGGGCGAAACAACAGACCAGATAACTGTTCTTTGGCCGCGGCAGTCTACATTGCCACGGTTATTGGCGCGACAGTATGGACTGCCGAGGCCAAAGAGGCGGTTACCAGCACGTTCCATCATGTTTAAAACCGTTCTCCCACGACTTTTAACCACTCTTTTCATGGTTTAACTGTTTGTCCACGTCAGCACGCGTTCTATTTCTGATATGCTGCCACGTGGACTTCAAAAAATCATCATACAACTGTCTTGTAACCGCCGCAGCACCCCTTGTAATAGCCGCGGCACCATAGGCTGCCGCGTCTTAACCGCGGCACCATAAGTTGCCGCGCCTTAGCCGCGGCACCATGGGCTGCTGCGCCTTAACCGCGGCACCATGTCCTGCCGCGCCTCATCCGCGCCGTCATGTATTGCCTGTTGTGTGTACATTGTTCTTCCATGTTGTCTCGCTTCCTTTGAATGATCCCCTCTGATTAAGAGAATGGTATTTATCGTCTTTTCTTTTCCTTGAGTGGTATTTGGATGTCTGTAAGAAATTTTTGAAGCCTACAGCATGCACTAACATCAAATTCAAATCAGATTGAGCCTGTAGAGGATTCAATCCACCAGTTTTCATTCCCACGCCTGGTATAGCAAACCACATAGACCTCACATTCTAATAGCTAAATTGTCCAATTACACCTCTCAGAAAAGATATAGAAATATGCTCCTCTTGTAAGAATTCAATGTCAACAATGCCCCCAATATAATCAAAAGATGTTCCTCTTGTAAGAATTCTATATCAATGCTGCCCCCAACATAATCAAAAGGCACTTGAAAATCAAAGAAGCCTCCATGCCTAAACTTAATCATGATTACCCCTCCCGTCTGCAAATAAATCCCAAGAGAAATGGTTTAAAATATTTAATTTTTCAAAAAAAAAAATCAACTAACTAACAAACCCCCAAAAGTCGACCATGTTTATGACATAATCTTTGTTAGTTAACAACTACAATGTAGTAATCCACTAGTAAACTCTTCAATTACTTCAACTGCAAATGTAAACTCTTCAATTACCATGTTTATGACATAAATCTCACCTCTTCACAAAGTTCCGTGTGCTCAAAAAAGACCATGCATGTTTCTAGGTTCTTAATGCTTGGTGAGGCTCTATAATTAACAATGAGATGGTGCCTTTTCAGTATAAATTCAAATTAATTATTTCTCATTTTTGGGCTACTCGTATGCCTATGGACACATCAACCAAATTCATGCTATAAAGTTAATTTGATGAATAACAAGTGATCAGCATCACATCCCATGAGATGGCCATAGATCCATACAGCTCAAAAGCCAAAAGATATTATATATGCACCAAAGTTCGTTGCTCTAGCTGTAGTAGTTGCATGTTTATTAATGCAACATCATAGACTATAAAGACTAGCTAAAATTTCATGCTTTTAGTTAATAGCCTCAGAGAAGTGCTGCGTGTAGGCGTATAAAATTGCCTATAGGTCCTACAACACAGCTCGACACGGTGATTCGACAAATCAACGAACCATCGAGTGACGAGGCGGCGAGGTCAACAAATTGCACGCAAACAATGTCAATCGCGTGCGAAATCAATCCAACGGTTCGGGGAGTCAACTAGTCATCTAAACAAGAACGGACTCGGACGAATCGCGATCAAATCAAGATCAGTTTCGGACTCAAACTCAGAAGTGGAATTACTGCCAAATCGGGAATCAAGTCAACAAATCGATTCCAGACTAAGTCAATCACAAACCGAATCAACAACAGAGAACCGGAAACACCGGAAAACAAACGAAACGGACAAACACCCGGGGGACTCGGCCTAAACCGAGCCACCCCAGGGTGGCTCGGCCCAAGCCGAGCCACCCTGAGGTGGCTCGGCCAAGGCCGAGCCACCCATGGGTGGCTCGGCTAAGGCCGAGCCACCCATGGGTGGCTAGGCCCAGTTCCGTGCCCGAGGCACAGTAACGAGTGCCTATAAATAGGCCAAGGGGTTCATTTGTTCAAAGGTTGGAAAGAGAGGAGTCGAAGCTCTGCCGGATTCAGATCTAAAACTTAAAAAGATTGGAGCTTTGGAACTTCAAGGGCTTGTCCATCCAGATCCGGTGCTCGGCGATCATCAACGCCAAATAAGGCAAGTGTTCGAGAGGAATCGGATCCCGGATCTCAGATCTACATCGTTATACTCCGGATCTAAGCTTGGTTCTTAGATCCCGAGATTCGAGCGGTCGTTTCCTTGGTGAAACGATCCCTCCCGGCTATTATCTCCTTGGTGGGATAATACCCGTAATACGTCGTAGATCTGCTTGGATCCAGATCTCGCGGTGGTCCACGGTACACAACCCCGGCGCAGGCAAACAACCCACAAAGCGAGTGACCGAATAACAGGAGCTCGTGATTTGTTCGACAAACAAGGAAACAAAGTTGTAATCTTTTTTCATTTTTGTTTGATTTTCATTGTAACCGGATCTTATAAAAAGACCGGATCTTTGTAACCGATAAACAGTTATTGAGATGACGATGGAATCAATAATGAAAGAAGCAATGAATTTTCCCGCGAACAATCTGGCGACCACAGTGGGAGCCACCGATCTCGCTGCCGAGATCGGAGCGTCGCAGCCGCGGATCTTGATCCCAGTCGTGGAGGAGGTCGAGTACGAGTTCGACCAACAGAAGTTCGAGGAGTACGTGTCCTCGTCCGGATCAACCTCCCCCCGCAAGTCCAAGAAATTCTCCTCCAGGAGAAAAGTTCATTGGTACGAAGAAGTTGAAGCTACCAACGAAGATCTCGCCCTGTTTGATGCCAAAGCTGCGTCGGGTGAGATCTCTCCGATTTCCAACCAGGTCAGATCTGCTCTGGCCAAACCTTCCGTTGCCGAGGGCATGGTGACTCTCTTGAAGAGAGCCCGCCAAAGGCAACGTCAAGGCCTCGCGAAACAATTCGCAAAGGCGATGAAGTCTGTTGACGGAGTCCGCTACAAGGCGGAGCTGAAAAACAGAAGAGGCAAACAGCCTCAACAACAGATGAACGGCGGATCTTCCAAGCCACTAACAACGGAATGGGTCCGTGTCAAACGGAACCGTTCAACGCTGGAGGAGCGCATTCGCAAGCGTCGCGCACTATCAGCGCAGGCACGGGCTCAAGCTGAAGAAGCCCGTAGAAAGCTTCAGAAGGAGGTGACAAAGAAGCCGCTACCAACCCGCAAAGTGTGGAGGCCGAAATCCGAAGTGGCGATTCAGGCCAAAGAGCAACCTTTGCAACCTTCGAAGCAGATTCAACCTCCGGCGAACCAAACGAAGTCGCCGACAATTCCCATGGCTATTCCGGGAAGTCACACAGGACCATCCCAAAGAAGGAGGTCAGTTTTGGAACGCCTCAGCCCAATTCCCGATGAAAGAGGCAAGGCTCCAGTTCAAGAGCGTTTGGGCCCGATGAAGAAGCCCCGAATGAATCAACATGCTGGGGGTCGTTGTCACTTTCAGCATGACGAGGAGTTCAAGGCTACTGCGCGCGTCAATTTGCGCATCGAGGTTCGGGAGCCCGTTGAGAATTCACGCCCACAAAGGCACGTTTCAAGACGCGTGACTCTCGAAAGCCCAAAGAAGGCAATTCGCCCCCAGAAGGAAACATTGTCGTCCGATGACGATAACGTTATACCTGGGAAATCGTGCCAACACGCGATAGGTTGCTCTGACTTTCATACGGACGAGCTGTACTATCATGCTGGGGGTACGAATAGAGCCAGAAAGAGAAGTCCTCGTAGGCTCGAGACTCAGTGCCTCTGTTCCAAACTCATTCGGGCGGTATTGTCTCAGTGTAATTGCACTAAGACGGTCCCCGAAAGGGTTTCGGTGTTCGAAAGGCTCAGCACTGAGACGCCAAAGCCAAGGCCTAGGCGTTTCCGACGAAGGAGAGCGGTGGTTGAAGATGGAGAATTTCCAAGCGTCACCGCTAACATGACCAACAAGGGGACATTGGCACGGGGTGATCTCGAGTCGATTCTGAAAGCATCCCGGCGTCTAACCCGTTTGCAGTCTGGAGCCATCTCACGAAGAACGTATGGGAGGGTTCGGATAAGACCACCTTCAGAAGATGAGGAATCGGATGCTTGCTCTGCGGTTGCGTCTGACAACACTGTATCCAGCGAAGGAGAACCCCGCGAGTCATTCATGATAAGCGCGGAACAAGTGGCCAAGATGCTCGAAGAAGCCATGGCCAAACAACAGGAGAGCTTCAGGCTCGAGATACAGATGGCCATGCAGACTATGAAAGAGATGCATGACCAACAACTCCAGGCACTGAGGAACCAACAAGGTGAATCAAGTCGTCATAACCAGAACAATCTGGAAGATGAGGACACAGGTGCAAATGAAACTCATAATGCCAATGACCCTCCCATCAACACAGGGGGTGGTAATGAGGATGCCAACGAAGGTACAGGTGAAAACCTCAAGATCAAAAACCTCGAGAATAAGATCAATACGTTGATTTCCGCTCAAGAGGTGAAGAAGATGGGCATTCCTTGTCCATACCCAAAAGAGTGGGAATCAATCCCCTATCCGAAGAAGTTTAGTTTAATCAACTTCACGCCGTTCGATGGGAAGGGTTCCCCCACTCAGCATTTGATTTACTTCAAATCGCACCTGGGTGTTATCTCCGGCAATGAGCCTCTGATGGTGCGGTCATTCGTTGGCACTCTTCGCGGAGCCGCCTTCGATTGGTACCGCCGCCTCAAGCCAGGTAGCGTGAGCAGCTGGGACGATATGGAGACCATGTTCCTCACCAATTTCTTCGATGACGACACCGAGATATCCATCGGGTCATTGCTCGACGAGAAACAGAAAGACGGGGAATTAGTGGACACCTTCGTCAAGAGGTTCCGGAACAAAGCAATAAACTGTCGGGACCCAATCACTGAGGAGTTCATTCTCCAGACTTGCCACAACAACCTTGCATTGGACGTGTTGGAAGCAATAGGGACAGCACCGTCCAATAATTAGAAAGACTTGAAGGTCCGAGGGGAACAAGCCGAACGCTTCCTCCGAAGGAAGAAGGCCGAGAGGGGTCAATCGACGACGAATCCTCCGAACTCGAACTTCGCCTCCCGTGGTAAGGGCAAGACACCCGCAACGACTGTCGATGCTAATCAAACATCGCAACAACAGTCCCGGAGGCAGCAAAAAACTTCGGATCAGAGGCCTCAAAAAGAGTACTCCTTCAAGGACGAAGATGTTCCAGCCATCTTCAAATCTCTCCTTGACAATAACAAGATCAAGCTCCCACCGATCACGAATCAGGAGGAAGCTGACGATATTGCGGATCCGAAGTACTGCGCATACCACCGGAGGATCCTTCACCCAACCAAGGCGTGCTTTACACTAAAGAATAGCATCCAAACCTTGGTTGAAGCCGGCGTCATAACGCTAGAGTGAGCCAGTTAAAAAAAAACGGCACAACTCCGACCGGTATAAGAGTATAAACTGCTTCCTGAAACTCCAAAGAGTATACGAGTATAAACTGTTTCTCAATCCTCCGACCGGTATAAGAGGTTAAACTGCTCCCTGATACTCCAATAGGTATATGAGTCTAAACTATTTCCTTTCTTCCACGGGAAGTTCCTGGAGAGTGACACGCGTGGTGTTCTTAAGGATAACCCGATCGTGCATCTAATTCAATGATACACCCAGTTTTGTAAAGAAAGCTGGGGGTGGATAATTCAGGTAACGGGAAGTTCCCGGAAGAATGTTAAATGTAATATTCTTAGGGATAACCCGGTCATATAACTGATTGTAATGTCAAACCCAGCGTTGCAAAGAAAGCTGAGGGTGGATAACTAATGTATCGGGAAGTTCCTCGAAGAATATTACACTTAATATTCTAGAGGATAACCCAAATTCATTTTCCAAAACCCCTCACTGGTCAATTCCAATCGACAGTGAGTCCACCAAGAATGTTCTTCTGGCCCTCTTGATTCCTTCCATGAACAAGAGGTCCACTTTCAGTCCGGAGTCCCCTTTCGATAAACGAAAGAACTCCCTTTCTTTTCTCTTTGGTTCAACCTTCTCATGGTTATAACCGAAGTAGAAATTTCACTTCGATAAACGAAGAATTCTTCTTTCGATCAGATAACTCATCCTATGAAAGGTAAAGTTTATCTAGATCTTCCGGATTCTCGAAGTGGAGATCCCACTTCTAGTTTCTTTCTTGCACTGGAAATAGAATATAAAATTCTTCCTTTCCAGAATCAAGGAATAGAATATAAAATTCTTCCTTCCTTGTTCGGGGAATAGAATATAAAATTCTTCCTTCCCCACACCACTTCTTTTCCAAAATTTGTCAATATTAGGATTCATCCTAGGAATTTTATCCCGAATCCTAAGCAGGGATAAGTCTGCGCCTAACACGCGCTGCCGGTTTAGTCTTTTTCCGATTGAAAAAGACACCAGAGTTCGATTCTGGGGTATTTTATCCTGAAACCTAAGTAAGGATAAGTCTGCGCCTAACACGCGCTGCCGGTTAGTTCTTAACCGTTAAAAAGAACACCCGTCCGCATATTCAACATTGTGGCAGGTTGTTATTAATAACACCAAAATCCATGCCTTACACGCATGGGGAATTTCATCCTGAATCCTAAGAAAGGATAAGTCGACGCCTAACACGCGTCGCCGGTTTAGTCTTTTTTCGATTGAAAAAGACACCAGAGTTCGATTCTGGGGTACTTTTATCCCGAAGCCTAAGTAGGGATAAGTCAACGTCTAATACACGTTGCTGGGTGGCCTATTCCCATAACAATGGCGAAGTCTATGTATTCGACATCATAGCACAAAGTCTTAAAGAATTCAATCTCTGAGCACAACGTTACATGCGAACGGACTTAAACAATTCGCATGCTAGCCCGACTCAAACGGTAGTCGGTAAAGGTTAATCAAATCCGTTGAAGGCTGAGGGGTTAGCCAAAAATCCTAGAGTCAACGCCTAACACGCGTCGCCGGGTAACCTATTCCCGTAACAAGTGGTGAAGTCTATGTATTCGACATCATAGCACAAAGTCTAAAGGAGTTCATTCCTTTAGCACAACGT
>BQKN01065064.1:129933-147598 GCA_022839385.1 Asparagus kiusianus
CCTTTAGCACAACGTCACATGCGGAACGGATTTAAACAATCCGCATGTAAGCCCGACTCAAACGGTAGTCGGTAAGAGCACGTCAAATCCGTTGAAGGCTGAGGATTTGCCAAAAATCCTAAGTCAACGTCTCATACACGTTGCTGTTTAGTCTTTTCACAGGAGAAAGACGAAGTCTACGTATTCAATATCGTAGCACTAAAAGGGTTAACTCTTTTAGCTTAACGTCACATGCGGAACTGACTTAAACAATCCGCATGCTAGCCCGACTCAAACGGTAGTCGGTAAAGGCTAATCAAACCCGTTGATGGCTGAGAATTTGCCAAAAATTCTATACGTACGAGTCATTGATGCATCGATTCTATGGATTGGTCTCGTGACTCGAGTATCCGCCACGTTCCAATACCTTAAGAGCTTAAACTGTGTATACTCCAACAGACGTACGAGTATAAACTGTGTCAAACGTCGAACAGCGCATTACAATGAAGCCTGGACGCCGGACAACGCGTCGCAACGAAGCTTGGACGCCAAACAGCGCGTTGTAAATGGAGACACAATGCCGTCAATCGATGATCAGTTCTATGTTGAAGCCACCAACTCGAGCTAAAAAGTCAAGAAATCAAGAATCGGTTTCAAGTTCAAAATTCCAACAACGGTCAGACAATAAATGCAGCACCGGAACCCTTACAGACGTTCGACAAAGCACCGAATAGCCTGAAGGAATTGAAGGAATCTAGAACAGAAGCCATTCCAAAGTCCCGCTATGCCGACTGAAGGTTGGGACAATCACATCCAAAGTATTCCAAACTCTTCTATAAAAGAATGAGACTGAAATACTTTGGAGGGGGTATCTGTAGGCGTATAAAATTGCCTATATGTCCCACAACACAGCTCGACACGGTGATTCGACAAATCAACGAACCATCGAGTGACGAGGCGGCGAGGTCAACAAATTGCACGCAAACAATGTCAATCACGTGCGAAATCAATCCAACGGTTCGGGGAGTCAACGAGTCATCTAAACAAGAACGGACTCGGACGAATCGCGATCAAATCAAGATCAGTTTCGGACTCAAACTCAGAAGTGGAATTACTGCCAAATCGGGAATCAAGTCAACAAATCGATTCCAGACTAAGTCAATCACAAACCGAATCAACAACAGAGAACCGGAAACACCGGAAAACAAACGAAACGGACAAACACCCGGGGGACTCGGCCTAAACCAAGCCACCCCAGGGTGGCTAGGCCCAGTTCCGTGCCCGAGGCACAGTAACGAGTGCCTATAAATAGGCCAAGGGGTTCATTTGTTCAAAGGTTGGAAAAAGAGGAGTCGAAGCTCTGCCGGATTCAGATCTAAAACTTAAAAAGATTGGAGCTTTGGAACTTCAAGGGCTTGTTCATCCAGATCCGGTGCTCGGCGATCATCAACGCCAAATAAGGTAAGTGTTCGAGAGGAATCGGATCCCGGATCTCAGATCTACATCGTTATACTCCGGATCTAAGCTTGGTTCTTAGATCCCGAGATTCGAGCGGTCGTTTCCTTGGTGAAACGATCCCTCCCGGCTATTATCTCCTTGGTGGGATAATACCCGTAATACGTCGTAGATCTGCTTGGATCCAGATCTCGCGGTGGTCCACGGTACACAACCCCGGTGCAGGCAAACAACCCACAAAGCGAGTGACCGAATAACAGGAGCTCGTGATTTGTTCGACAAACAAGGAAACAAAGTTGTAATCTTTTTTCATTTTTGTTTGATTTTTATTGTAACCGGATCTTATAAAAAGACCGGATCTTTGTAACCGATAAACAGTTATTGAGATGACGATGGAATCAACAATGAAAGAAGCAACGAATTTTCCCGCGAACACTGCGGTAGTTGGAAAATAAGTTGGCAGTGGTTGCAATTGATTAGATAAAAGTTATGATTAGCTACGGGTTTTAACTTGGTCTAATGAAGCATCAACAGTGGATATAATCCTCACCATTTCATTAATAAGGTTTCAATGAAGCATCATCAGCTATGAAAATAAAATATCTCCAAGTTTTACGAAAGTTATCCACAAGAAAACAATAGTTGTCGATGTGGGAGATTTTGGATACAAATCTCAACCTGAAAAAGGCATAGATCGATATCCCAAAAAAAATATTAATTGACAACAGACCCCCTCAGTGATGAAATAAATCACTTAATCCCATTTCCAAAACACCCCCCAAACCTGAATATAATGAGTGTGATTTCCAAAACACCCTCAGTGATAAATTACATCTCATTTTATAAATCCACAGAGCATGTAAATCCAAATCTGAATCCTGTTCTTTTAACACCCCATGCATACAGTCAAGTATCAACATACACAAGACACATACACATGCACAAGACACATACACACATGAGAAGACTTATAGCAATAATTTCCTTCTCATTTTCAATCATGCACAAGACTCATACACACATACAGTCAAGTATATATAGAGTTATTATGAAGAAACTTTTGTGTGTTAAGCGCATAAAATATTTAAGCACACAAGACACATACACACATACACACATACAATTAACTAACTTACCTCATAAAATCAAGAGTCCTCATCATCGTCAAGTTCCCTCCTCTGCACGCCACTACTGCTTCCTCCAGCAAGTCCAGCCTGAAAATAAATAGATTTACATTTAGAGAATGAAATTCAACAAAATAAAAAATTGGTTGTAATTTACCTGTGCGCCAACGTCTAAATCTAATTGGTCCAAAACTTCTTCGAATAATTCAGCTGAAATCTTCCCGGACAAGCATAAAACGATGTGTGTAAAAACATCGTCGCTAGTAGGGGATGGAGGCAAATCTGAACACATAGCCGTCGTCATCTGCATGAGTAATGTACGGTCGATCTTACCGCGCAGATAACGGTTGACGCGCACAATTGTAGAAGATGCAAGAGTTCTATTTGATGATGTTGTCGCAGTCGAGGTTGTCGAGGACGCCGTGGAGGAATTTCTGGAGGTACCCCGCTGAGCTCCAACCCCCATCAATGGAAATCTGCCCCGGTTATTATACCCCATCACATTCATTGCAATGGCATTATTTTCCTCTCTAGACAAGACATGAGGGTCATCAGCAGCTTCTTGGGTAGCACGTAGTGCTGCATCCTTCGACGCGGCAGCAATATTATCCTAAGTCACATAAGAAAAATAGATATATATTGAATTGTCAAATAATGAATGTGGCCCTGTAAAAAGCCGTGGGTGGAAATGCGAATTTTTTTTAAGAAGCCTGATTTCAAAGTACAACAGTGTAAACTATTAATTAATGAAATGTACAACAACGTAATAGTTATTATTTAATGATTTATTGAAAAATAATTACCACCAAAACCATGTTTTCTTTAATCTTGTCCTTATTTTTATATGTTGAGTGAAAGGTGCCGTAAGCTAACTTTGCCTTCAAATTGATCGGCATTATGGGCTCCCCTACAAAATATAATAGTAAATGTCAAAAAGTTTGGTCATATTGAAGGTTGTAGCATGTGAATACATCAACTTTAAATATTATACCGTGTCTCGACAATAACTATACTCAAGATTGGCAAAGGACGTCGATCCCAAGTGGTGGTCAAGCTTCCACTTGCTATGTCGGTTCGTCGATCCCTTCTTAGATTTATTCTACAAAAAAAGGTGTTAAAAATGAATTGCATTTACAATATGCTTTAGTTCGTAACATGATAATGTACTCATACCTGTGCGGACTTGGTATCCCAATAAAAAAGAAGAGCCGTGAAATGATCGAGATCCACCCTCTCATCGAGATTTAAAAATCTCTGCCAATCTTGGGTATATTTATCATATGTTGATGTCTTCAGCTCATGTCGCCACTGTTTGAGCACGGCCTCAACTTTGATATTGAAAACATAGTGCCACGCCCCAGGGTAGTCCTCAAGACAATAGTATTCCTACAATTTTGTATCTAGATATATAAGATATCTAAGCAGCGAAGTAATGCAAAATCATTTCTACAAAACTTTTAACAAAAACATCGCACAGAAAAAAATTCAATATCTACAACATTAACATGGGTAAAAGATGCAACATGGAAGTAGCCAACTTTCTACCTAAACTAACTTCCTAAATAGACTAAGTGTTAACAAGAAGGAATGATCGAGGAATTGGAATCATCTCAAACATGTGCTTTCACAAGAGATACCTAGATGTTGCAATTCTAACACTTTTTTCTTAGCACGAATACTAAAGTACCAAAATGCTCCTATGTCCTAAGTGTCGCAATTTTCTTCCGCAGGTACTGCAATCTCTCAATGTATTTGCAGATGACGATATTGATTCAGCAGCTGAAGCAGTCCATAATGTAGGTTTATTCTATTCTGTTAATTCAAACATCTGTAGATTTCTTCTAATTCTGTTATTCATCAATTGGGCAGAACATATAATAAGATCAATTAGATTTATTTGCATGTTTCTTCTTGCACCTTTCTAATATAAAGTGGACTAGCTTTCATTGCTTAGTCGATATATTTTTTCCGAGTGGTCATGATCATATGACTTGCTGTAGTGAACTATATTTAATTTGTTCTTACACAATGCTATGATGTTGCAGATGCCAATAAAGAAACTATATATGCTTGTGGAGATGGCTGCCCAGGGAGCAGAAGGTGGAAGTTCAGAAGCTATTTATTCTGGGAAACAGAAGATGGACATAAGCCATTTCTTTGATATCTTGGGTGATATTGTCTCTTTACGAGGCTGATAACTCTTCAATGTTTTTTGTATACGCGTGACGATGGGTGTGTTATTGTTTCTGGGATTTTTTCCCCCTTCATTTTTGCTTTATGAGCTTTGATCCCATTTTTCTTTTTTCTTTTTTCTTTTTTCTACCTTTTCTTCCCCAAACCGATCTTTGCCTTTGCATATTGTCTTCTAATTATATATCTGTTGGAGTTTTTACTGTCAGTTTTTACTGACAGTAAAATACTGAATAATATGACTCCGTGGAGCTTATTAGGAATGCAACGGATCTTCGTGTGGACTAACTACGCTTGGCAATGCTTTAGATGCGGGCGCATAAGAACTAGTCAGTAAGCTTTATGCCGAAAGAGCTCAGTGATAATTCATCAAAGTGACTACTTGTGGCATCTGTTCTTTGGCAGCGTGCCTAACCAGATGATTCAACGATTAAGAAGGATGGTAAGGAAATATACTATCGGCATATGCTTGTATGTATCATATATGGAAAAAGAATGAGTGAACGGTCATGATGTACAGTACAGGATGGCGAAGAAGGATTTGTACATGGAATTTTCAATTACTATCGCAATGCATACAAAAATAGCACAAAAATGTCATCCTCAGGAAGGCCTCCAAAAGATGGGTAAAAGATGCAACATGGAAGTAGCCAACTTTCTACCTAAACTAACTTCCTAAATAGACTAAGTGTTAACAAGAAGGAATGATCGAGGAATTGGAATCGTCTCAAACATGTGCTTTCACAAGGGATACCTAGATGTTGTGCAGTGGAACATGAAATTTACTAGCCTTTTTGTGTTTGAATTTTCTGTTTGTGGTGTGAGTTCTGTGCTCCTCCACTTTGTATGAGTGTGTGTACACGTGTATGTCCAAGATATTTGTGAGTTTTAATATCTGCCTATGTTCATGCCTTCACGGTGCATGTATGTCATTGCAAATACTAGGACAAATTGATTTTATATGTCATTACAAATGTTTTGTAAACATATTCTATATCAAAAAATACCGCAGTAATGATCATTTACCATCAGCTCTCTCCATATTTCCTCGTATACGGACCATGGAAGCTCCTTGAATTTGAAGTACGGGTTTATGATTTGGGCCCTCCGTACTAAAACGCCGATGTAGTTATTAAATTTTTTTGACCACGGGCCGATCGGCAAGTTATCAACCCACTGAAGAATTCCCCGAAAGCCTCTCGGTGCCTGTTTGGAATCAGGCTTACTTCCACCACGTCCTCCCGGTCCAGTTGCATCTCGCTTCGCCCCTACATTGACAATAGAAGTTAAGTGTAAAAAGGCGAAAACAATGAGACAAAATTGTTTATTTTTACCTCTCTCCACTTCTCTATCCCTCGCAGCGATTGCAACTTTCTTTCTAACTTGCATCATAGGCTTTATTTCATCTAGCCCTTTTGAGTGCAAGTGGATGATACTTCAAAGCATTAGTCTTTGATATGATCGAGTCTGGAGGCAATGGTAGATCGGGGATGTCAGGGGTCCACGAACGCAACTCAGCCCCCTACGTATGATGCGAAGACGATGGTGTCCAAGAACCCTCTACAATGATTACAGAAGATAATCAATACGAGAAAATTGAAGGATCATTATATTGAGATGCAAAGTAAAAATGAATATATTGCGACACCATTACCTGTAGTGTGGGAGGGCTCTGCATGTGTATCAGTGGCTCTGGGTGAAGAATAATCGATGCCTGCCAAATTATCTATGCAAATAAAAAATAATATTGCTAACATGCAATAGATTTTAAATACAAAAGCTTGACTTTAAATATGATTGGATAAATATTACAAACACATATATGATTAATACATATATTAGGCGAGAATGCTAGAGTTGTGTCCCGAAGACGACCCGATAATTCCGCATCATCTACCCACATAAAAAGAACTTAGCCTAAATGATGTTTCATATGTCTACTTTGAGTTGTACAAAGATAATTGAAATTCATACCTATATCGGTATGTGATGAAATGTGTGCCTCCTGAAGTTGTTTTGAGCCTAGGCTCGTAGATCATGACCGATCACGCGATCGATCGAATAACCTTGAGTTCTTCATCTGTAAAATTAGATTTGTAGCATTAAAGAAGCAATATCTGCCTACTAATTCACAAGATTAAAATCTATTTCAATTAAACATTTAAATAACATCCGCGCCTAAAATTACATAAAGAATATACCTTCTACAACTTGCTATTTTCGTATCCCATGAGGTATTGCTTGTATTGTTCGGGCTATATTTAACGTTGTCTGCTTTCGTCTACTAGTAGTTGATTCTAGTTGCACATCTGCCTCTGGTTCTCTGTCCCTGACTAAAATTGGGTTGTCATCTTGAATCTCCGCATCTGTCATATCAAGCATAACATTCTGAGGGTAAGAGAAATTCTGCCAAATTTCATCAGAAGAACCAATTGGTTCATTGTCCTCATCACTATCAGCGTTATTATTAGGGAGGACAATAGATCTGGGCTCCTTGTATAGCACGACCCAATCGGTGGTAACCTTTGGGTCTTTCACATAGAAGCACTGGTCCGCCTGTTCTGCGAATATGAACTTCTCATCTAGATATATCTCTTTGTCGAGGTTTACAAGTGTAAACCCATAATGATCCTTGCGTGGTTTGGCAGGACTCCATCGAACCTTAAACATGTAATAATTACGCTGACTTTTTTTACCATAGCTGTAAATTATCTCTACAATATCTTCCAACTGGCCATAATATAAGATGTCAGCTTCAACTGGGTTTTGATCTCTTACGCTAGAAAAACATTCCTGAGCAAAACAGCCCATGACCCCACTATTTTGTGTTACCCTCTTATCATCGGTCGCCACTGTTTAAACTTATACCCATTAATGATGTGTTCACTATATCGTCTCACTTCATAGTAAGGACATTGTGCGTGAACTAAAATATCTTCAGAGATTATGGCACCAGCAAGAACGTCGTTATCAACCTAATTCAAGCATCAATTGAATAAAATGATCTCCGAGTTTGCTTAAAAATTTAAATACTACTTCTACGCTACTTACATCGGTTCTGAACCAATTGGAAAAATCTTTGATGTGTTTTTTTTTTGATATCATGTGCTGCATTCCTGCCTGATATTTCATTGTTAAGCTTCTCCAAATGTCGCCTATTTATACAACAATGAGATTATATTGGTACAATGAAAGTAAATAATTCATGTGTCATCCTATTCCTAAATTAATGTACATTACCTTCGATAATCGTTGAAAATGTCAAGATTATTCAATACATATGCATGAACCTGCTCCAAGTCAGATCTTGGATATTTTACGAGTTTCTTCTCCTTAGTTGGGGGCTGATCAGCTTTTACACGGTTGCGCATGTAACGTGATGCAAACGTATGACATTCGTTGGTCACGTAACCTTCAGCCATAGAACCCTCTGGATGAGCTCGATTGCGAACTAGGCGCTTCATAAACCCCAAATATCTACAATAATTAAAATTTTATGAACTACAAATATCTAATCTAAGGAAAACCACGGAAAGGACAAATATT
Organism: Asparagus kiusianus; assembly: GCA_022839385.1. Classification (NCBI taxonomy): domain Eukaryota; kingdom Viridiplantae; phylum Streptophyta; class Magnoliopsida; order Asparagales; family Asparagaceae; genus Asparagus; species Asparagus kiusianus. Next base: position 138,228 of record BQKN01065064.1, read on the forward strand.
AGCTGTAGACATTGCATATGAAATTAATGCACTGGGTGAAGCCCTTTACCTCTCAATTGGGTACATCCAACGATAAGATACAGGACCTGCAATGATTGCCTCGCTGGCTAGATGTTGAGTAACATGGACCATGACCGTGAAAAGGAAGGAGGAAATATTAACTCCAGGTTGCATAGAATTAATGATATTTCTGTTTGAGGCTTTTTAAATTCCTTCACATCTATAACTTTTGAGCATAATTTTCTGAAGAACCCACAATACTCCATAATAATTTTCGATGCTTCTTTCTCCATATTATTATGCAATGCAACCGGGAGCAATTGATGTAGAAGAACATGATAATCATGGGTCTTTAGGCCTATGAGCTTCCTCTCCTGCACCTGGACATTATTTGATATATTAGCTGAATACCCATCCGGTGATTTTACTGATTTGAGGACCTCACAAAATCTCTGCATCTGCTCGGTCAACATCGTAACACGAGAGGAAGGCTTATGTTTTTTCTTAAGTCCAACATCTTGTGCTTGCAAATCTTCCCGGATATTCAATGCAGCTAAGTCTTGTCGAGCCCTTAGGTCATCCTTTGACTTATTAGGATCTTGAAGGAGGGTTGAAACTATGTTGTCGCAAACATTTTTCTCAATATGCATGACATCCAAGTTGCCTGATTTTAAGCTTTTGCCAGTATGGCAGCTGGAAGAAGATACTGAATTTACTCCATCCCTTTGGTAATTTATCGACTCCATTATCAACATGTGCATGTTGGAATGCTCTCTTCCTCTTCAGTGCCTTTTTCTTTTTACCGGAGCCTCTAACTTTGAGTGAGTCGTACTTAGAATATCGGTTCTTACCAAATCTAATTTTAGGATGATGCTCAAGCAACTTTACAATATCAGCACCGGTCATTTGACGTGGTTTATTCCTAGTTTCAACAGTGCTGTCAAACTTATTGCTCAATTTTTTGTATTTGTGGCCTGAGGGCAACCATCTCCTGTTGAACCAATAACAACACTTTTGACTATATGGTAAGTGAAGGCCTTCAAATTCTGGGCCACATACTGGACAAGCAAACTTGCCTTTTGTAGACCAACCAGAAAGATTAGCATAAGCTGGAAAATCATTAATTGTCCACATTAGGATAGCACGAAGTCAAAACGACTCTTTAGCATGTGCATCATATATCAACATACCCTCCGACCATAACTGCTTTAGCTCATCAATTAAGGGCTCTAAGTAGACATCAATATCATTACCCAGTGCATGCTTACCTGGTATGTGACGCCCCTGGGTTCACACAAGGCTGCAGTCTAAGGTGAAACCAAGAATGTCAAACCTGCCATGCACCACACCGTGCAACAACATGTTTCACCATCACAATTAACAACTATCTAGTAGAGTCAACAACAAGTGTAGGTACAAAAAGCAAGTAAAAGGTAATACAAGAAAGACTGATGAAATGATAATAATCAAATTAATGACTCATCATCCAACATACAGAAATACATAGTCAAGGTCTGAGTAGATAAACTGGAATACTCAACAAGTCTCAAATATAAATGTCTGACAAGAAGGAAATAAGGCACACAACCTTTACAACTTCTAGAATAAGACTCTCAAATGTCTAAACAAAAGTCTACTGTGGAACTCCAAAAGAAAATATATAACTAACTAGACAGCTGAAGCTAAAATGCATCGTCATCAACCTGCGATTCTCCGGGCTCCTGGTTCGTTACCTGAAAGGGGGAGGGACAACGAGCGTCAAAGCACTAGCGAGCAACATCACAACCAACCCCAAGGGAATAGGGCTCGTTGTATAAGAAAATACAGATAATACATAATAGATCTAAAAATCATTGATCTTACTAAAGAGGGTTTTAGTATTTAGAAGTTTACAACACGAGAATAGGTACGTCGAGCGAAATAATCCAAACAAGGAAACCTTCATGTATATACCTTATATCTCAAATTGTAAACCCCTAACCACCAAACACGGGGTTCTAGTACAGGAACAATAATAAAAGGAATACAACTAATCTCAGAACATAAGTGCAGTGCCATATCATAGCCTACATGAATATCATGTTATAGCTTACATAAATGTCATGTCCAAATCTACATAAGTATCATGTCATGAACTTCTGTGAGAAAAATCATATGCAGGGTTAAGAACTATGTCTGATACAGGAACTATATACTGTAGTTTCCAAAGTTATGAAATAAGTGGCAAATGTCCAACACGAGGACTGATATGAATTATAGTCCAACGCGAGGACTTCAATGGATTATAGTCCAACACGAGGACTGTGCAAATGTGAAAATGTCACTGAGATATATAGTGAAATCTACTTATATCAACCCACACTCAATTCAGTATGTAGATCCCTAATTTGTACCCTTCGGTCATCTATCGTGCATGGATACATAGTAAGACAAAAAAAACCAGAGTCAGAAAAATCCAGGCAAACTCCCGAACATGAGTAAAATACACAGAACAAGGATTTAACAACAGACTGTACGATGATCGACCGCACCGGTCGACCGCGCTCTGATACGCGCCTGGCGGTCGACCGCTACGGCATTGCGGTCGACCGCCAGAGCGTCGCGGTCGATCGTAACGGCTTTGCAGTCGACCGCAGCCCTTCAGCGCGCCCAGCGGTCGACCGCTGCGCTGACAGAAGCCCAAATCTGGGTTTCTGTCAGCTCAAAACCTGAAATAAAAATCTTGATTTCTACGATAACAAAAATTCCAACGTCTCTAAAATCATACAGTAGAAGAACAATGCATTTTAAGCATGTAAAACATATACCCAAAATTCTAAATTCAAGGGAAACATGTTAAAAACGTTTTGATAACAGTAAAATGATTTAACTCTTTGTTTAAGCAATTTCAGATCTAGATCTTCGTTAAACAGAAGATTTGTGAACTTTTATAAACTGAAACCTTTGATTCTTGTAATCCATATCATAGAGAACTCAATTTCATACGAAAATACCTTTTGGGCTTATCAAAACTCATGAAAAATCAAAAGAAAATCATAGAAAATATGGGTGAGGGATTGGGCGAGATGATACTCGCCTCAGGTGCTGCCGAATCTCTTGTATACGATCCCCTTCAACCTGAACTGCGAAAACCCACTGTAAACCTCTTCAAAAATTCCTAAAAACGCCAACCGCTGCTAGGGTTTAGAGAGGAGATAGAAGGGGGCTAGGGTTTTGGATCTCAGGTGAAGAGAGGCTCTTTTGGGTTGATTAGTATATGTACTAGCCCCATAACCCGACCCGAAACCCGCTGAGACCCAAACAACCCGCTACAACCCAAACCCAGAAAAAGTCTCTGATCGTTGCGCGGTCGACCGCCGCGGTCGACAGCACAACAGGAAAATCAAATCCTGTTGTCTGCTGGACTATCTATCGATTTCTCTCACATATAACCACATGTTGGGTTCCCAAACACTGATAAACATATACATCATATATATATATATGATTATTTATCACAAAAGAAATATTTATTACTATTAATTCATACATTTCATTATACAAAGATTTTGGGGTTTTACACGGTATCAGTAATGGGAGTATCATATATGGTTGTTTCATACAAAGCAGTGGGGGTAAATTATATGGCATTAAGACAACTGGCCATGTAGACCAACCTGAACTCATAACCCCGAACGGATTGAATCCGTCGCTAGAAAGCCCAAGTCTGACATTTCTGCATTCATGAGCGAAATTGGGAAAAGTCTTATCAATATGCTTCCAAGCCTCTGCATCAGCTGGATGTCTCAGCTGACCATCTTCTATACGTTCTTCTTTGTGCTACCTCATGTTCTTAGCGGTGTCTTTGTTCATATACAGATGTTGCAATCTGGAAACTAACGGGAAATGACGAAGCACCTTAGCTGGAATCATGCTTTGCTGGTACATTGACTCTGTTGGCTGCCTTGTTGAAGAGCGGGTTTGTTGTTTCCATCGAGAAACTCCACATGTTGGACATTCCTGAAGGTCTTTATTATCCTTGTAGTAGAGAATACAATCATTGGGACACGCATCAATCTTATTGTAATCAAGTCCCAAATCGGAAACTATTTGCTTTGCCGCATAAGTTGTTTTAGGAATGCTACACTCTCCTCCTGGAACTACCTTCCGTAGTAAATCAAGAAGCATTTCGAAATAAGTATTTGTCATTCCACTGAGGCTCTTAATATGTAAGAGCTCCAACATAAATAAAAATCTGGAGTACTCGGTGCAACCCTCATACAAATCCTTTTCACTATCCTCTAGTAGTTTCATTATACGATCCAAGTCCTCAGGAGCATGAGCATCTTGGACATCAACTATAATATCATCTTCATTGTCATTGTTAATATCATATTCAGTATGGTCAGGTCCGATATCAGTCTGTAAATTTAAGTCTGTATCATCTATCCTGACACCATGACTGGTATTGACATGCACATCCGGGACTTCATCTTCGGTATGGCCTTCCCCGTGATAGGACCAATATTTATATTCCTCGTAAAAACCAGAGTTTGATAAGTGACTTCGTATTTCATCTTTATTTTTCAGCTTCATATTCTTACACCTATAACAGGGGCAGTACATTGCACCGCTACTTAAATTTTTTGGGTTCATTTCGGCATACTTCATGAAGGCTTCACATCCATCCCTATAACGTTGATCAAGGAAACGTTCACTCCTAGGGATATCTATCCATGACTTGTCAGGAATTTTCCTCATCTGTAGGTAATATATATTTAGAAACTCTATTTGAGAATAGATAGTATACCCATAAAATTTTAAACTATTCAAAACATACGTTGGTGCATTTAAGTATCGGCATTAAGGTATGTTTGAAACTTATTAAGGTATGGAGACTAATTAGCACACTCTAACGGCTGTCATAGGAAGGCTTCTATCCCATTAAGAATATAATAGTACTTACATCCAACTTTATATAGTTTGTATATTTTTATTTCTTAAAAATTTCGGCAGCACCTACCTGCTGTTCTCCCTGTACACTGTACGGATGTTATTATGCGCACTAACAACATATCAAAACGCAGAACAACATACGCTTATTGTACACGGAGAACAACAGGTACGGGCTGCCAAAATTTTTAAGAAATGAAATCATACAAAATATACAAAGTTGGATGTATGCACTACTATATTCCTAACCCGTCCGAGAAGGACAGATCCAATAATTACAAATTTCCATACCAATTCATTTCTATTATAATATAAAGTGAACGATCAATTTCGAGTAGAAAAATTTACCTCTTACCCAAATTTGACTCGTTCATCTTATATTATAACCTCAAAGAATTGGCTGTAATTATTGGACGGGAGTCTAGGGTTAACGTTATATTTTTTACCTAAATTGGATATATAACACATTATTATATAATATTGCGTTATATAGCACTCTATTTTTTGAAAAAAATTTCTTCCATAACTCACACATTTTCACCATAATACACAACAAATAGTTAGATATAGTGGAAATGAAACAAATATGAAAACTCTATCTAAAACCTTTTGATATAGTATAAGTACAGACAATTAACATCATCCAAAATAAATTTATTATATTTTTTAAACACAACAAGTGCTAGCAGTGATGGCGCCAGAAATTCGGGGGGCGAACATACATAAGTGTATATCTTATTTCATTAAAAAAAAGAGAACACTGAAATCATACGAGTAAATTTTTATGCATTCTCATTGAACAATATTCATAACAGAATCCAAATACAAAATTTTCTACGGGCAAATAAACAATAAAAGAAAGAGAAGTAGATAAAGTTACAACAAGCATTAGATCAGGTTCAGAACGCATATAACCTTAAGAGGGGTTGGTTTTATGCTAAAGTTTATTGAGGGGGTATTTTCATCATTTGACCACACAACTGAATTTAGAAGCATGGACATTACCAAAAAAGAAACTCTTTGAGAACATAGGATACTAATGAAAGAAACCGGACTCACCTGTGCAAACACATGCATAACACTTGTCTATCTAAACATGAAATTTCAAGTTTGTGATGCTTATGGGAAAGGATTAATGTTTCTTTTTAAAGCTTGGCTGATTTCTTTTTCTTTGCATGTTTATTAATGCAACTTTTTCACCCTCAATTTAAAAAGCAATTTCGTCTTCATTAGCACTTTTTCACCTTCAGCAGATCTAAATCAGGTCAAGAACAGATTTTGACTAAAAAAATCAACAAATTTGCCAAAAAATCATCACTTAAAACCTTAAATCTAATAATATTCTACCAGATCTACAACAAATACAACGAAATATCCCAAGATCTGTTGAAAAAATAAGCTACACAATCCTAACATAACAGTCTAATTATAATCCTCTTTCACCGAAATTTCAGCTCAGAAGTTCAAATAGATCGAGAGTAGACGAAAAATTAAAGAAATGATAGAGAGATTAGGGTTCACCATAGTTTGAACTGGACGATGACGACGGGACGGCGAGGACGGGAGGGAGGCGATGGCGACGACGACGACGATGCAGACGATCGCGGAGGGAGGCGACGACGACGCAGACGGGCGAGGACGGGATGACGATGATGCTGATAGCGATCCGAGGTAGGAGGCGACGACGACGCTCGCAGACGAGAGAGAGAAAGGATCGATGAAGTTTTGGGGATTTAGGGGCCATATCTGGGAATTTTTTTTTATAAAGGGTACCGATTATCCCAGACGGAATTTTCCGTCTAGGAAGCATCCTAGACGGAAAATTCCGTCTAGGATAATCGGTAAATTTCAAAAAAAAAATTAAACAAATTATTTCCGTCTACAATACTATTCTAGACGGAAATTTCCATCTAGAATATTTTATTGTAGACGGAAATTCCTTGACGAAATTTTTTCGTCTAGTATAGTTTATCCGAGACGGAAATTTTTTCGTCTGGGGTATTTCGTCTAGGATACTTGTATTTTTACTAGTGCTTGTTGGACTCCTTGACATGAGCACAAGGCCTCTCCTTCGCCAATCATCACAAATCATTGCCTTTCCTTCAACAAACATCCTTAGATCTCTCCCAAAGCTCACAAATTGGGTTAGGGTTTAAGGAGGGAGGTGGCTGAGGTTATTAGGGCTTGAAAGAGGTTTAAGAAAGCTTTAAAATGAATATATACACTTAGGGTATCAACTAGGTTTGGGTTAAACAAAACACAACCCGAAACCTGAAATAGATCTGGAAACAGCCCGGTATTCTAAAATATGTATTCAGTATAATGACAGTAACTTTCTCATCCGACCTCGGGATGAGATGATTTAAAATTAATTAAAAAGTTGTTGAAGATACCTATAAGTTTGGTTTTTGAGTTTTCCCAGATTATAATTGTATTAGTGTGTATAACATAAAATATCTCAACTGGTCATTTTTTCATATTTCTTGATTTGTGCATTTACACTCGTATATTCACATATATACATTGAATTAATCTCAAATTAATTTCTAGCATACTCAAATATTAAAATATATTATTTGTCACTATATAATATATTTATTATTATTTATCACAAAATATTCAATTTTTTAGGGTTTTACAACTGTGTACCTGGTGCAATGTGCCTCATCAAATAAATCCTTCTTCAACTGCGGATTATTCGACATGACTAACCGGCCCTTCATTCGAAGGCCCCCATCTACTCCAATGGTCCAATCAGTCTTGGCTCTTTGAAAATATCCCCATTTCGGGTTTAAATCCATGAGTCCTCTAACTGAGCACTGACCACTCTATCAGCCCATGATGACTACACAGCCAAAGCTCCCAAAAATGCGTTACTTTTACCAATCTCTGGCTTAAAATCAAACTGGCTAAGGGTGTGAAGATCGTGGTATAATGAGTATCTCAAAGCTATAAGCTCGCGATGATGTTTCCTACCCAATGTGTCTGCTACAGCGTTCGCCTTCCCCGGATGATACTTAAGTATGAACTCTTAATCCTTAATGGACCCGACCCATCGTGTTGCCTCTAGTTGAGTTCCTTCTGGGAGAAGAGATAATTCAAACTCAAGTGATCTGTGAACAGCTCAAACTGTACTCCGTAGAGGTAATATCTCCACGTCTTTAGTGTGAAGATCACTGCTGCTAACTCTAAGTCATGTGTGGGATTGTTCTGCTCATGAGTCCTTAACTATCTCAAAATGTAAGCTACTACTCTCTGGGTCTGCATAAAAATACCTCCTAGACCTGATAACGATTCATCCGTATAGACGACAAAGATCTTATCACTGCTCGGGATGATCAATACTGGCGTTGTAGTCAACTTAGTTTTCAAAGTCTCAAATGCCTTCTGGCACTCCGGTCCCTAAACAAATTGTACACCCTTCTTCGTAAGACGTGTCAACGGGGTAGCCATCTTCGAGAAGTTTTAGATGAACTTCTTGTAATAGCTGGCTAGACCCAAAAAGCTACGAATCTTTGTAATGGTCTTCGATGGCTCCCAATCAAGTATTGCCTCTACTTTAGCTTGATCTATAGCAATACCCTTCTTGCTGATAATATGGCCTAAAAATTTGACTTCAGATAGTCAAAACTTTCACTTACTGAACTTAGCATAAAACCTGTACTCCTACAAAGTCTGCAACACCAATCATAGATGATGCTCATGCTTGGCCTCCGATCGTGAGTAGATGAGGATGTCGTCGATAAACACAATCACAAACTAGTCCAAGTATAGATGGAAAAACCCGGTTCATCAAATCCATGAATACCGTGGGTGCCTTGGTCAGCCCAAATAGCATGACAAGAAAAAAGACGGTTTTTGGGAATATCCATCTCCCGAACCCACAACTAATGATAACCAGAACTAAGATCAACCTTTGAGAAACACTGATAAATCCTCAATGGTAGATAACTGTTCCGGATAGTGACCTTATTCAACTCACAATAATCTATACATAAACATATACTTCGCACAACTTCTGACGGATCACAAAATAGAGATTTCTACGAATTTATGAGTGAAGCCTACGCAAGGAGGAGTATCTGCGAATTCTGCTGTATTCTGCTCTCCTTTTTGTTGATCTCACTCCCTGTCATCATTAACAGCCTTTAAGTAGTTTTTGCTAACCCTAATCTTCTTAGGGTTTAATTTTGCCCCTTGGATATGACATGTGGCATAATCTGGGAACATTTTCTTGGGCTTTGGAAATAGTATGCGCGCGCACACACACACACACATATATGTATAAGTATATATGTATATGTATATATAACTGTATATATATGTATATAAGTATATATAACTGTATATATATTAATTATATATTTGTTATAAATTGAATTAATTAATAAATACATATATATAAATACTTGTGTATCTATATACTATTTATTAATTAA
>BQKN01065064.1:161012-171284 GCA_022839385.1 Asparagus kiusianus
ATATATATATAAGTATATATGTATAAGTATATACAACTATCTATATATTAATTATATATTTGTTATCTACATAACTCAACACACAGATCTGAACGTTCATAGGGGTTTGTTATTACCAAACAAGGTTTATAGACGGTCATACCCAACATGCATTTGATCCTCAATCCTCGAAGTCAATGGTAGTGACTCAAATTTTAGCTATTGGCCATACCCGCGGCCTTACGGCTGCTGACTCTGGCCTCTGCCCTGCTGGCCTCCTGTTGGTGCCTTACAACAATCTCTCACCCTATGTTCAATCTTGTTACGGTTATAACACGCACCCTGAATCTTGTACTGTTTCCACGCTCTCTGTTCCTACTACGATTTTTGTCCCTTGCTCTACTGGCTTCTCGTTAATGCACCACGACACTCTGCGGCTCTATGACCGGATTTGTGGCAATGAAAACATGCACCTACAAATCTACGTTGCTTTGAAGCTATTTGATCCCGTTGTCCCTTCGGAGTGGAACTATGCTGTTGTTGCTGATCACTTAGCTGAGGTCTACTCTGTTGCTAAGGTCCTCCAGGCCCTGTGAATGTTCTCTTGTTCTTGCCCTTATCTCCGGACTGTCCTATCTTAGGGCTTCCTTCTTACCTTATGGCTCCAATGGTAACTGGGGTTAGCATAGCTCCTGATGACGCCTTTGTAATAGGCTCGGCTTGTCACGCATCGAGCCCACGGGCCTATTGGTGCGTGCAAGCAATAAGACCCACCGAGAGAAACTCGATGTTGGCTAAAGTCCACTGCCAAAATGCTAGCACAATATGTTCTTGGGGCTTAGGCTTCTCTATTTAAGCCACTAAAATTTCTCCGCACTAGTCCATGTGAGACTAAAGTAAGGGTGTCACACGACTGATGTGATTAGTAGTGGAACTTCAGATGATGATATTGCTGGCGGAATCTTGTTGGCCAGTTGCTCCTCTAGGGTTGCTATGCTAGTTGCAATTGGCGCTATGATATCAATCAAGTACTGTGGAGCCTGCTGCGGCTCATGCTCTGAATCAGCTTGCTCTGCTCGTCCTGACATCTATAATTTTAGGATTAGAGCTTATAAGACACAGTAAATGAGATCTCAATCATACATAACATACATATAACAGTAGGAAAATCGTATCATATATCATTCACGCAATTTCTTTTCAATCAAAGTAAGGTAGTCATAAAAATCGTAATTTTTGAGATATACGTATATAACATCCTCACTCATTCTAGGAATTCCTATTAGACTCTATACATGAATCCTAGGAAACTCTATCCTAGCTCCACAACTTGACACAAGATGATCCTAAGGATGTTGGAACTAGAGCTGTGATACCAACTGCGATTCCCCTGGGTTCACACAAGGCTGCAGTCCAAGGTGAATCCAAGAATATCAAACATGTTATGCACCCATACTGTGCAACAATATATTTCACCATCACAAAAATATCTCTCTAGTGTAATCAAATAAGACAATATAGGTACAAGAAGATATAAAAGAGATAAAGACAGGAAATAGAATATAGAAACAAATGATAAATCTCCTGATAGTCTGGTCTAAACAGATATTAAAGAAAATATGTTCAACAATCTAATACAAATGATGCAAAAATCTCAACTATAAGAGTCAACTGAAAAATACATAGGTTCTCAACTCTCAAAATAAAATGCAAGTCTAATATACTAAAATTGAAACTAAATAACTATGGAGCAAAAACTACTATAATTAAATGACAGTGACTATGATGAAAGTCCATCAACATGCGACTCTTCAAATCTCAGCTCCGCTGCCTAAAAAGAAGTAAAATCAACAGTGTCAAAGCGCTAGCAAGATCATCTCCATCTGCCCCCAGGGGAAGGGCTAGTAAGTATAATGGAGGCTCTACCTATAAGTGCATAGTCTACCTAAATCATTTTACCCTGTACGATATGGAATTTATGTTTAGAAATTTACAACACAAGACTAGTACGTCGAGCGAAATAATCCAAAATGGGAAACCCTCATGTATATACCATGTGTCTCAAGTCGTAAATTTCTAGATATAAATTTCAACTAAGAATAAAACAATAAAGGAGAATAATACAGAAAGAAATACATTCATCTCCAAAAAAATGTCATCCAACTTCTCATACCACCCTTAGTGGACAAAATAGATACGACTACACTATCCCGTGTACCAAAGTTGTGAAATACCTTCACAATAGATCATATCGAACGAGTGTTAATAATCACTTACACTTAGGTTATCATCAAATTTATCAAATCATCCTTCTCTGGAATTCTTCAACTCATCGCACCCCGTGCGAACCGATAAATAATATATCAACTTATCGCACCCCCGTGCGGATCGATAAATAATATATCAACTCATCATACCCCAATGCGGACCGATAAATATGTATATCAACCTCTACGTAAAACCATGCGGACCAAAATCATAGGTTCAACGACCTCTGCGCACGCTCGTACGGATCAAAAATACATAAAGGAGTGAAGTCCATTGCGGTCCTGACTAACGCACTCAGAGTGTAGTCCATCCACGGTTTCATTGCAGGCTCCAATTAACTCCACTCAGCATCCTCAATAAAAGCTAACTATAATAGTCATTACTCGTAACAATTGCAAACTATTTGGCTGTTCCGAACAATGGATTTGTATGTACTCAATCTCCGTACATATACTCCTCAAAATACGTGTATAGAACATTGTACGACTTGTACTATGCGCTCGTACATCGAACCCACATGTAAAAGGTTCAAACTCACAATATTGAGCTTCATCAGTCGACCGACGAAAGCTTCGATCAACTGATAAGTGGAGGTCACACAAATCACACACAACTGAGCTCGTCAATTGACTGATGTTTCCCATTAGTCGACTGATGACCTCCCATCAATCGATTGATGGCAACATCAGTCAATTGAACAAACCAAAATTTACAGATTCGGGTTTTTACTTGATTTTCTTCAAAGATCAGATTTTTATTAACTTATATGAATAAAACTTGATTCAATACTGATGATTACTTAACTAGGGGTTTGTTTAAACAAGATGAAATCAATATGAACTCATGGACCTAAGGTTTAACATGCAAATTAACTAAATTCATGTTTATTTTGACAAATTAGTGCATATAACCCAAAATTAAATTGTTATTAACATATTAAGATTAACTCTAATGATCATGATTATCTAAACACGAAAATTTCTGACTTACTCTACTATTCTATGCATGGGTTGAAGATATTACATCACAAATTAGGTTCTAACACATTGATTAATCCTAAGCATGAGATTAATTGCAAATATCACATAAAATTTTATTTTTAATCTAAAGGAAAGGTTTGGATAGAGGTGATATTTCCTTATCACATGTACAACCCTCTAAAACAAACAGTAAATGATCTCCCATCGCCAAAAGCCGCAAATCTCACCTTCTCCTCGCTTCTCGCCTCACAAACTTCCCCGAAATCACAAATTTAGAGATAGGGTTTGAGAGAGGAGGAGAGGGGCTACTAGGTTTGGAAAGTTAATGAAAAATGTATTTTCATATGTAAACATGTATGTATATAGCTGCAAACTCGAATCAAAACAGCCCAAACTGGAAACAAAAAACCCAGTCAGACTAGAAAAATAGTCTTTGATATTTTGGCTGTAAATTTCTTTTCCAACCTCAGAATGAGGTGATTTAAAATGCGTTAGAAAGATATTGAAGAGACCTATAATGTTTGTCTTTTGAGATTTTCTAGATTTGAACTGCATCAATGTATAATGCATATATACTCTTAACTGGTCATAATTTCCAGATTCGAATTGCATCGGTGTATAATGCATATATATATATATATACTCTTAGTTGATCTCAAATCAATTGTGAACATAATCATTCATCCATAAATGATATGCATCATAATTAGAACTCATTTATCAATATATAAATCACACTATCCTTTCAAAATTTACGAGGTTTTACAGAGTCGTGCGGTAAAACCATAGGATTCTAGGCAGTTTTTCAACCTAATATCTGAATGCCTTGTCCACCTTCTTCATGAAAGCTTGAAGGATGCATTAGTGGGGACCTCTTCTAGCCCATTACATTTTGAATGTGCAACCGAGGTGAATTGGATTTGGATATTTAATTCTTTACAAAAACTCTGAAAGCCTCCACAGTCGAACTGAGTGCCGTTGTTAGTGATGAAAGAGAGAGAAAAACTAAACTGATAGACAATGGACCTCCACACGAGTTTAGTGATATTGCTCTCACTAATTTTTACCAAGGGCTTGGCCTCGATCCATTTAGTTAAGTAGTCGATGGCCACAATCAAAAATTTCCTCTGGGAGAGGCCCCAACAAATCTAATCCCCACTGAACAAATGGAATCAAACTCAAAAAGGAGGTGAGCTCAGTAACCACAGCTTGTGGGATGCTCGAGAAGAATTAGCACTTTTTGCACAAAGAAATGAGTCTCCTAGACTCGACCAAGATAGTTGGCCAATAATACCCTTGGTGAATGACTTTTTGTACGAGAGTTTTGGCCCCGAGATGATTCCTACAAGTCCCTTTGTAGATTTCTCTGAGAACATAGTTAGGCTCTGCCGGCCGAAGACACCGGAGATAGGGCCCTACACCACTGTTAGAGTATGATATTCGATAAAGCTGGTGATCAAGCATGATATCGCCAAGCATTCCTTTGTAAACACCTAACTTCAGTGGCATTCTTTGGCGAGGTCCCCCTTGTCAGATACTAGATGATTGGATCCATCCAATAGGGTTCTGTAAACGTCTCGGTCTACAAGACTTGGTTTGATGTCTTCGTGATGTTGGGCCGCTTGATGGTGTCTGTGCACATAGGCCCTGAATTGCCTCCTGAGCTAGTCGATCCAAGCTTGGATAGGGCGTCCGCCTGAGCATTGAGGGCGTAGGGGACTTTGGCGATCTTGAAGTCACTGAAGTTGCTCAACAGCTCTTCGATCGCCTTCAAATATAGGATTATCCTCAAGTCTTTGGCCGCATACTCTCCAATCACTTAGTGAACCACAAGTTAGGAGTCAGCCAAAATGTAGAGGTGCTTTGCTTTCACTATCAAGGAGGTTCGAAGACCCGCCAAAAGTGCTTTATATTCAGCCTCGTTATTCGAGGTAGAGAAATCAAAAGCAATGGAGTTCTCGTGCGTTGACCCATTAGGGCTACGTAAGACCACCCCTGCTCCACTGCCTGCTTCGTCAGAGGACCTGCCCACCTTTAGTAACCACCAAGAGGAGAGTTCTGGTGTGCCATGCTCAAGGATGTGACGTGTCTGAGCTATAGGTGTCTTGACTACTTAGGATGTTGAAGACTTCTGTTGGGCAAGTAGTAGAGGTAGAGATAGTTGCGTGTCTGTTGAGGTCGAATCAATCAAGAAGACAACCAAGACCTGAGCTTTAATGGTTGTCCTCGACTCAAACTGTACATCATATTCACTAAGCTCGACCAACCATGTAACCATTCTTCCTAAAGTGGGAGGGCTACCTAGTGCGTTCTTCAAAGGTAGGCTCGTCCGCACAATTATAGTGTGTGCCTAAAAATAAGGACGAAGCCTTCTTGCTAAAGCGATGAGAATGAAGGAGGCTTTCTCAATAAGAGTGTAGTTGAGTTCGGCTCCCTTAAAGATCCGGCTAACATAATACACTTGTGATGCCCCTGGTTTCACATAAGGCTGCAGTCTAAGGTAAACCCAATTAAGTCAAACTTGCCTTGCACCCACACTGTGCAACAACATATTTCACCATCACAGTAATATCTCTCTAGTAGAAATAATAAAAGATAGTGCGAGTACAAGCAAATATAAGAGAAATCAAATCAAGATGTAGAACATAAGAATACATGTCCAACAACATAGATAAACAAGTCTCAACTAAAAAACAAGATATATGTCCAATGAACTGAAATAGGAATAAATAATTTTAAATACAAGAGTCAACTAAAAAGTATATAGCCGCTCAACCTTCAAAATGAAATACAAGTCTATAAATCAACTAACAACTACTAGACTAATGTGGAGCATAAGCTGACTATCAACAACTGAAGACGACTATGCAGAAACTCCGTCAACCTGTGACTCTATGAAACTCTGACCCACTACCTGAAAACAGGGGAAAATCAATAGCGTTAGAGTACTAGCAAGATCATCTTTATCCACCCCCAGGGGAATGGCTACTACATATGATGGAGGCTCTACCTAAAATATGCATAGTCTACCTAAATCATTTACCCTGTACTAATTAGAGTTAATATTTAAAAATCTACAACACGAGACTGGTACATCGAGCAAAATAATCCAAACAAGAAAACCCTCATATATATTTCATGTGTCTCAAACTGTAAATCGCTAAATGTCAACTCCAGACTGAGGATAAAATAATAAAGAAATACATTACCAAAATACCTTCCCAAACAGTATCATAATTGTCAAACCAAACATCTTATGCTACCCTTGGGTAGATGATACAGATACATGTACTTAATCAGGTGCAGCCCACAATATAATATACCCCGTCGTAATATAACTCAACGGTGGACCATGATCATAATTAACTCCCGCTAAGACTCAAGCTATCAGAAGTTTCACTGTACCATCTCTTGCAAATTTCTATAGCTCATCGCATCATTATGTGGAATGGACTACCTGTTCAGGCATCCTAAGATAATATGGCTCACTAACCTCATTGCATCACCATGCGGAACAAACTACCTCCTCAGGCATCTTACAAGCACGACTCATTAAAATCATCGCATCATCATGCGAAACAGACTACATATTTTAGGTATCCTGCAAATACGGCTCACCAAGCTTATCGCATCACCATGCAGAACGGACTACCACCTCAGGCATCCTACAAGTAGGGCTCAACAGCCTACTTCGTCAGTATACTAACGCACTACCCTAAGCAGTACTGAGTTGTGCTCATCAATGATATTCATACAGAGACATATACTATTCTAACAACTCATCTCCCAGTGGTAGTCAAAACAATACATGAAATTATCCACTCTTAGATGTCCATCTTTGCTAAAACTCCATACGTGTACATCCATGGTCGCGCGTGTGTACGTACGGTTTGAACCTCGTGTTCACAACCAAACAAGCGTGGAAAAATCCTTCATCAGCAATTTAACATGTCAGTCGACTTCCCTTGACCATCGGTCGACCAGCGAAGAACCTGCACAACATGTACAACACTATAATCTATTATCGGTCGACTGATGACAAAAGTCGGTCGACCGAACAGAAAAAAAGATTCAAACCTGACAGTCTATCAGTGAATAGTAATTCTGACAGTAAATAGTAACACCGATGATGAATAGTAATTCTAATGGTGAATAGTAATTCTGCTATTGAATAGTGGCACCAGTGGTGATTATTAATTCCGACGGTGAACAGCATCACCGATGGTAAATAGTAATTGCGGCGGTGAACAGTGGCACCGACGGTGGACATTATTGAATGCTTAGAGTTCTAGCCATCAAGATCATGTCTTTTCTCTATTTAGGAATTTAATCTAAAATTCTATTCATCAATTTTTATCAAGATCATGTCTTTTCTTCATTTAGGGATTTGATCTAAGGTTCTATTCCTTAATTTTTATTAAGATCAAAACTAATTGGGAATGGGTTTGGAAAGAGATAAACTTACCTTTATTGAACTCTGAAATTAAAATCCCAATCCGTTCCTTTTCTCCAAATAGCCAAAACCCCTCTCTTTTTTCCTCTCTCTCTCTCTCTCTCTCTCTCCGTTTCTTCGCTACGTCTATGTCCTCCTACTCTCTCCCACCCCATTTTATAGCCTCTTCAAAAAGAAATTTTAAAATGGTTGGTGACACAATATTATTAGGCGGTGGTTGGTGGCACAGCTCTCCGGAACTCTGATCTGCTGCCTGAAAAGAGGGGAAAATCAACAGCGTCAGAGCGCTAGCAAGATCATCTCCATTCACACCCAAGAAAAGGGCTACTACATATGATGGAGGCTCTACCTAAAATATGCATAGTCTACCTAAATCATTTACCCTGTACTAAATGGAGTTAATATTTAGAAATCCACAACACGAGACTAGTACGTCGAGCGAAATAATCCGAAACAGGAAACCCTCATATATATACCATGTGTCTCAAACTATGAATCGCTAAATGTTAACTCTAGACTAAGGATAAAATAATAAAGAAATACATTACAAAAATACATTCCTAAACAGTGTCATAATTGTCAAACCAAACATCTTACGCTACCCTTGGGTAGATGATACTGATACATGTACTTAATCTGATGCAACCCACAATACAATATACCCCGTCACAATATAACTTAATGGTTGACCATGATCATAATTAACTTCTGCCTAAGACTCAAGCGGTCAGAAGTTTCACAGTACTATCTCTTGCAAAGTTCTATAGCTCATTGCATCATCATGCGGAATGGACTACCTGTTCAGACATCCTAAGAGAATACGGCTCACTAGCCTTATCGCATCACCATGCGGAACGGACTACCTCCTTAGGCATCCTACAAGTACGGCTCATTAGCCTCATCGCATCACCATGCGGAACAGACTATCTATTTAGGTATCCTACAAATATGGTTCACCAGCTTCATCGCATCACCATACGAAATGAACTACCACTTCAGTCATCCTACAAGTAGGGCTCAACGGCCTACTTCATCAGTATATCGATGAACTACCCTAAGCAGTACTAAGTTGTGCTCATTAATGGTATTCATACAGACACATATACTATTCTAACAACTCATCTCCCAGTCGTGGTCAAAACAATACATAAAATTAGCCTCTCTTGGATGTACGTGTGTGCTAAAACTCTATACGTGTATGTTCATGGTCACGCGTGTGTACGTACAGTTTGAACCTCGTGTTCACAGCTAAACAAGAGTGGAAAAATCCTTCATTAGCAATTTAACATGTCGGTCGATTGCCCTTGAGCATTAGTCGACCAATGATGAACGTGCACAACATGTATAACACTACAATCTATTATCAGTCGACTGATGACAGGAGTCGGTCGACCGAACAGAAAAAAAGATTCAAACCTCACAGTCTATCAATGACTAGTAATTCCCGTTAGGTCTCATGTTTATGAGCCTACTATCTAATCTAGTTTTGATAATTAACAAACAATTTCTAAAAATATTTATCGAGTATTTATATTTGTTTGTTAAGTATTCTACACAAAGATCCTCCGTTGGTGGTTGGATGAAATTGCGCTTCAACGATAATATTCAAAGGAGGTAGGAAGAAAATAGGAATGGAGCTCTGCATTTCAAGTCAAGATCTAATACCACTTCATCTGGAAGCAAGACGAGCTTAATGAAGATTTTTATATTGGGTATATTAGTTTAGGAATTATATCTTGTGTGTTAATACTTTAAGCTCAATATTATACACACACACACATTCTTTGGTTTTATAACAATTTGGATATTTTTGAGTAAACATTGTATTCTTAATTTATGGACAAATTAATCCTTGTATACATCTTTTATTAAGTCCATAAATCAATTCAAAAAGATTTCATAACTTGGTTTAAGTCATAGTGTCAAAATCAAGTGTTTAAATGAACATGTATTTTAGAGTTTTTGCAAAATGATGATTTTTCACAAACGGAAAATGCTATTTTAAAAATTTCTTTTGTAACATGTTTATTTTTATGTTTATAAACATTTCCCCAAATTTTATATTTTTTATAATTTATTTACTATTTTTTAAAGGGGTTCAAAGTTTAAATTTACTATATTTAAAAGACCATATACACGTTATCAGTCGACTAATAAGGATCATCAGTCAACCAAAGAAATACGTTGAAAAAGTAGAAAGTTTCTGTTTAGTTGATTGATGAACCATCAGTGGATGGAATCAGGTTATCAGTCGACTAAAGGCACTGTAACAGCTAGTTTTCTAGCTTTGCTGATTTTTCAGATTTTTGTCTTTTTCCTTAGATTTTCTTGGTTTTTGGGCTTTGTTTTTTGAACCTATATATACCTATGACCCTCAAACTTTTGGAGTTAATTAAGAAAAATATAAATTAAGTTTTGGGTAAGTTTGTTAAAGGGTTTACAAGTGGTTTCAAGTTTGATTATGTGAAGTGGTTTTCACAAGAGGAGAATATTATTCTTTTTGTGTATGGACTTCAATCTACATCTCTATCGCTCTTGATTCTTAGAGAAGTTTTTCTAAACGTATCTTCTAGCATATTCATATTTTGATTC
>BQKN01065064.1:187055-198253 GCA_022839385.1 Asparagus kiusianus
GATGAGTAAATGATCTACAAGGAAACCCAACGAAAAAGGTCAAGATTCTGAGCATGAAATCGACAAAAATAGGGTAAATACAGCCGAAACAATACATGCACGGTCACAGGTGAAGAAAATCAAAGTTTTGAAAAGAAAGAGGCGAACAAACCTTCACAAATCCGAGTTGAATCTCCCACAAACGAAGCACCACACGAATCAAGAACAAAGAGGAGGAGAAAAGGCAGAAAACTAGCGAAAAAATCGTCAAGAAATCATCAAGAAATCGCGCTGAAAGTCGAATTGAAAATCACCAGAAACCCTAAGTCGGGGCTTTATAAGCCCGACTTCACAGAGCGAGACAGTATATACTGTCTCGCACCGCGAGACAACATTTACTGTCTCGCATGGCGAGATAGTATGAACTATCTCGTATCATAAGATGGAAACGATCATACACATGAATGCTCCAATGGGTACACGAGTCTAAACTGTTTCCCTACGCCTAACAGGAAGTTTCTGGAGAATATTAATCTGAATATTCTTAAGGATAACCTAATGAGCTCTCAGTGGATGTATCAATTTAGTGACAAAAGCTGAACCCACAAGAACAAAGACCAGTTTTGATTCAAGATCTCGACAACGGTCAAGCGATAAACGCGACGCCGGGAGAACATTAGCTATTCTACAAAGAACTGAATAGACTAAAAGAAGAAGAGATCAAGGGTTGAAGCCATTTACAGGTCCTGCTACACGATCTACTCAACCAAGCATTGAAGGGGTCGTAAGTAAAACCTATCTTATCCAAAGTATCCCAGACTCTTCTATAAAAGAATACGTCTGGAATACTTTGGAGGGGGTATCTGTAGGCGTCAAAAAATGCTAATAGATATCCAAACATAGAGAAAATCACTCAAAACTAACAAATACGAACTGTCTCGCCAGTAAGGCAGGCTCTGCTGTCTCGCCAGCGAGACAGGCTCTGCTGTCTCGCCAGCGAGGCAGTGCTGAAATGGTTAAAAGTCGTTTGAAAACCGCCACACACGTGTCCATTAACTGCCAAGGGACGTGGGAAACATCGTGGGCAAAAATCACGTGAATAACTACCAAAATAACGGAGTTTGAAACGTGGGAAAGCAGTTACAGCGAGAAACTATCATTTTCCGAGATAGTATTTACTGTCTCGCTGGGCGAGACAGCAAATTTACTGTCTCGTGGGCCGAGACAGCAAACATTGTCTCACCCAGCGAGACAGTAAACACTGTCTCGCCGTACTAATTCAGTCTTATGTTGAGTTTTTTGCAGTTACAGACCCCTGAGGCTATAAATACCCCCTAGGGTCAATTCTGACGGAGAGAGCACATTTTCGAGCAATCTAGAGCAGAGAGAAAGAGCAGACTTGATTTTGGTGTGATTCCTTGACATTCGAGCTTTGACTTGATTTCAAGAAGAACGACTATCTTACTTTGATAAGATATCGTTTCAAATTCTCACTTCGATAAACGAAGGAAGAATCATAAGCTCCCTACACGATCTGTGATTCGGCAGTCCACGAACCAAAGCGTTCCCGGCACAGGCAAAGTCCCACAAAAGCAATAGTTGATAAACAACTATTGTGTTATTTTCTCAAAAGTTATAATTTTCGCTTTGTTGTGTAAAGAGGTCTTATAAAAAGACTATTTCTTTGAATTTTATTGTAATCGACTGAAGAGACAATGAATTCGACAACAAAACTGACTTTTGACGAAAACATGCATCCTAGGTCCAGAGATGCACAGTTAATGCAGAACCCAACTCTGCATCCCAGGTCCAGAGACGCACAGTTCATGCAGAACCCAACTCTGCGTCCTAGGTCCAAAACGCACAGTTCATCTCTGCGCAGCGCGACCTGTGCGTTTTCAGCCTAAAACAGGCCCAACTCTGCATTTCAGGTCCAGAAACGTACAGTTCGGGCCCAGAACGCTGTTTTCAGCGTTTGACTCGTTCAAGCACGATTTGAACGGTTCCAGAACCATTTTCTCCCCACGATTTGAGGGGATCACTATCCTATCATGGAGAGATTTATGGAGGGCAGTTACACCTCATTAAACCCTTATTAAGGAGAGATTTAAGGGGGCGGTTACACCCCTAAATCCCCTATAAATAGTGGGAAACTCAACTGAGTTCGGATCCTCTTTTTGGCTAACTTTTTGGGGATCCTTGATCGGGCATCTTGGAGCTTTCTGTAGCAACAAAGTCCTTGGAGCATTCCCTTGGCTTATTAACCGAACTTTCGGTTCAAATCAACTCTTTTTCAAGAGTTCAAACTCGTTCAGAGTAAAACTCGATCTGAGTTATCAACTCGTCCAGAGTTTCCAACTTGGTCTGCAAGTTCTTCTAAACTCGGTCAGAGTTTTAAACTTGCCACACAAGTTCTCCATAACGTCAAATCGTGAGGAGAAGACCACGTTCCAGTGAATCAAGACGTTCGGATCGTCAACGGAGAGCAAACTCGATGCGAGCATTTGAGGGAGGCACTCCATCGCCACCGTGAAGAACCCAGTATTAAACAAAGGGGAGAATCCAGATCATTCTCCTCTCTTTTGTAATCAGGAAATCCAATTGTAATCGAGATTGAGAGAGTTGTAATCATTCTTTTTCTAATCAGTTAGAGAGAATAAATCAAATACGATTCTTTCATTATTTTTCTTATTACAAATTTCCTACCAAACAACACCATAACAACTTGGAGGAACTTCAAACGCATTCCGGTGGAGTCCACTTCAAAAAAATATTAGAGCTTCATCATGCACACGGCCACTAGGCGGTAGCCCTAGTGAGGTTTGTGAGTCTGATTCTGATGATGAATTATCTATTAATGAACTTGCTTGTGCATTTGAGAAATTAATGCATGCCTATAATAAATTGCATCATAATTTTATTGATTTGAAAAGCAAGCATGTAACTTTAAAATCCGATCATGATATGCTAGCATCCAAATTTGATATCATTGTTAAGGAAAATGTGACACATAAAGAAAGCAATGATAAACTAAATTTGGAAAATGATAACTTGACCTCAACCATAGCTAGCTTAACTCATGAGAAGAATGATGCCTTGTTAGAAGTAGAAACAATCAAATATGATTTTAATTCTTTCAAAAATAATCTTGCTTGTTCTACTTCTATTGTCAATGATATTGTACCTAATGATGAGTTGAATAACATTAAACCGTATTTTCTCTTTAGATTCAACTCTAATTACATGCATTGATAATAATAAGAAACTTATGGATATGAGTGCTAAGTCTTATATAAATACTTCCAAATCACCCGTACACTATGCACACATGTATAGCAAAGTTTATAAGTGCTCTATTTGTGGTCGTAAAGGTTATTTAGCTAAATTTTGCTATGATGCACAACAAAACACTAATACAAATATTATTACTCCTTGTGCATTGTTTGCATCGGAAACTAATTTTGTTGCAGAATTCATTATAACTGTTTATCGATTACAATGAATACAAAAGAGTGAGCCTTGTGCTTTATAAAACTACTCTTTACAACAAAATCAAATTATGAGTGTTTCCTAGAAACACACACAGGATCATTTTGGATCGCTGCTTGCGTGGGATCTTTGTTTGTGTCAGGGGTGCGTTAGCTCGTGGACCACCGAATCACAGATTCACATTGAACCGTGAAGGCTATTTGGAAAATTTTGCTTTATTTAGAAGTAATAAAAGGAAGTGAATATCTTATCGATGTAAGATTAATACTCTTCTTAAGATCTAGTCAAATCTTAGATCTTAAGGAATCACAAGAACTCTAAAAAAGACTTACACGTGATAAAGACTCTTTCTTTCTTACTTGGAATTCACCAAATTGCTCAAGTTTTTCTACTTAATATACTCCAAAATACCCCGTCCTCCTCAGTGATGGTCATGAGGGGGGTATTTATAGCCCCTAGGAACTATAACTGAAGTCAGAAGATGAAAAGAATGTGTGTCGAAGAGCTCCTATTTCCGAGACAGTTGTAACTGTCTCGAAAGCATGATCAGCTTCCCATTTTTGAGACAGTTACAATTGTCTTGAAAGCATGGTCAGTTTTCGACCATTTTATAATAGCTCCCCTATGTTTAATTACCATTTTCCTGCGGTTATAGACGTGATTCTCGCTTGTAACTGCTCCCCCATGTTCATAGGTGATCATCAGTAGTTAATAAGCCATATGGACTACATGAAACTCAAGAAAACTATCAAAAAACATATTGTCAGCTTCTCAATGTGTGAGACAGTCTGAGGTGTCTCGCACTTCCGAGACAGTTTTGGTGTCTCGCATTTTCGAGACAGTTTGTGTTGTCTCGGGTATTTTGAATCTAACTCTCTCGTCTGATCTTAGAATAAGGTGATCTAAGATATGTTTGAAATATAGTGAAGAGATCTACAACTTTTATTTTTTGAGCTTTTCAGATTCGATGCGAATCATTGTCGAAATTTTAGTTCTTGTCTTATATTTTCCGAGACAGTTGCATGTGTCTCGGAAACTATGTGTTATATTTTCTCTCTAACTCCCTCGTTCGATCTCAGAATAAGATGATCTAAGATGCATTAGGAATCTGGTGAAGATATCTACAACTTTTATTTTTTGAGATTTTTTAGATAAGATACTAATCATGGTCGAAATTTCAGTTCTTGTCTTGTAGTTTTCGAGACAGTTGCATGTGTCTCGGAAACTATGTGTTGTATTTTACCTCTAACTCCCTCGTCCGATCTCGAAATAAGGTGATCCAAGATGTATTAGAAAGATAGAGAAGAGATCTACAATTTTCCATAGGCGAGATACACATGGTGTAGGCGAGACATACATGGTGCTTCGTTCTTTATCGGCGAGACACAGCTTCTGGTTGAGTCGTTTCGTCATTGTTTTTCTCTTCGTTCCATCAACTCGTATGTTTCACCAATTAACTTCATGCACTTGTTAGCTTCTCTAAGGCATCATATGATCCTCCTTGACTCGGATATTAACGTTTATCGTTTTTCTCCATCTCGATCTGTGTGCGGGAACCTATAGGCAATTTTTTATGCATACAAGCATCCCATCAAGTTTTCTCATTATATAAACATACTCATACACATTCACACAATAATCATCATAAGCATGTTAATATGTATGAATGTAATTTTTGTGGTCGGTTTGGCCATTTGGGCAAATTTTGTTTTGATTTGAGAAAAGTTTCATATTTGTAAAATAATTTTAAAAGACCATCTTTGTTTGTAAATATTTCTCGTGCACATTCATATGGTCAACATAAACAAGTGCATCCATTTCCTTGCACCTATTGCAATAGGATGGGTCATTTGCGAGATTATTGTTGTGACCGGACATGTGTACTACATGCGCCCAAATGGGATCAGAACCCTAGGGCTTTAAGCTTTATTGATAGGGGTCATGTCCCTAAACTCTTTGGCAACAAGAGTGTTTGGGTGCCTAAACAAGTTTGATTTTAAAATCAAGATTTTTAGTGTTCTTCGTTTCTTGTTTTGGAAAATTGTTTTTGAATTTTTTTTATATATTGATCAATTTTTTTACTCAAATGATTGGTTTTAATTACATATATTGATCAAACATTTTTTAAATGTATTTTTGTATTCATTGCATATTATGAATTTTATTGATTTTAATTTTTATAAAGAGGTTTATATTAAGCAACCCCCCGGATTTATTGATCTTTCATTGGTATTCTTTCATATCATGTTTACCGGATAAAAAATATTTCTGTATGGGTTGAAACAAGTTCCAATAGCTTGGCATGATTATTTTTCTTGTCAAAAAATATATTATTCGTATTCATTTATTTTGTCATAAGCATAATTCTTTTGACCTTTGTGGATAAAACATATAAATATTTTGACATTACTAGTTGTTTGATCACTTGTTCTTCAAAAATGATGATTTGTAGATTAAGTATGTTTTAAATATTATTATGGTTTAGATCATGATTCATGATTTCATTTGATTGTTTGGATTTTCATTTGGACATTCATGAGTGTCATGATTTTCATGGTTCTCATGATTTGTTTTCATTTGAAAATATATTTCGTGATTCTCATGTTTTTTCATTCATTTGATTTCATAAACCTATACATATTTTTTTTATTGAGACACCTTTTTTAATAATAGTATATCTATACATCTTCTTAATCAATCAAGATTTATGTTTAATAATTTATAATTTTTTTGGATTTATTGATTAAATAATTAATTTTTGATTTTTGAATCTTTGAATTCCATTTTTGGATTTTTTTTTTGTTTTAATATATTTACGTTTAAGACCCTTGTAACACCTTCTTCATAATGATATATCTTTATGTGTTCAGTTGGTCTCTTTGAATGTGAGTTTTGTTTAGCAAGTTTTTATCTATGCTTGCTCACATTTTTGCCTTATCATTTCTATATCTATACATTACGGCATTTTGATAGGGAGAGCTTTTCCCTATATTTGTTTTATACTCACACATGCTTATTTTTTGGGGGAGCTTAACGCTCTTTTTCTCTCGTGTTATTTTCTCTATTTTGATGTTGTCAAAGTGGGAGAAACAAGACAATTGTGAGTATATCATTCTATTAGTTTTATGCATGCGGATTATAATTTGTATATTGATTTGGTATCATGCATATTCTATATACTCTTTGTATAGATTGCTTGTCATCATCAAAAAGGGGGAGATTGTTAGGTCTCATATCTATGAGCCTACTATCTAATATAGTTTTGATGATTAATAAATAATTCCTAATAATGTTTGTCGAATGTTTATATTTGCTTGTTAGGTATTATACACAAAGATCCTCCATTGGCGGTTGGATGGAATTACGCTTCAGCGATTATATTCAAAGTAGGTTGGAAGGAAATAGGAATGAAGCTTTGCATTACAAGTCAAGATCCAATACCGCTTCATCCAGAACTAAGACCAGCTTAATGAAGATTTTTATCTTGGATATAATAGTTTAGGAAGTATATTTTGTGTGCTAGTACTTTAAGCTTAATATTATACACACACACATTCTTTGGTTTTATCACAATTTGGATATTTTTAAGAAAATATTGTGTTCTTGGTTTATTGACAAAATAATCCTTTTATACATCTTTTATTAAGTCTATAAATCAATTTAAAAAGATTTCATAACTTGGTTTAAGTCATAGTGTCAAAATCAAGTGTTTAAACGAACATATATTTTTGAGTTTTTACAAAATGATGAGTTTTCACAAACAGGAAATGATATTTCAAAATTTTCTTTTGTAACATGTTCATTTTCATGTTCATAAACATTTCCCCAAATTTTACTTTTTTGGAAATTTATTTGCTATGTTTAAAGGGATTCAAACTTTAAATTTACTATTTTTAAAATACCATGTGCACGTTATCAGTCGACTGATGAGGATCATCAGTCGACCGAAGAAACACGCTGAAAAAGCAGAAAGTTTTTGCTCAGTCAACTAATGAACCATCAGTCGACTAATGAGTTCATCAGTCGATCGATGAAGGTTGAGTTGCCTGTAACGGTCAGCTCATCAGTCGACTGAACAGTACCATCAGTCGAATGATGCAACTGTAACGGCTAGTTTTCCAGCTTTGCTGATTTTTTGGGTTTTTGTCCTTTTTCTTGAATTTTCTTGGTTTTTGGGCTTTGTTTTGTGAACCTATATATACCCCTTACCCTCAAACTTTTGGAGTTAATTAAGAAAACCAAAAATTAAGTTTTGGACAAGTTTGTTAAAGGGTTTACAAGTGTTTTTAAGTTTGATTATGTGAAGTGGTTTCAACAAGAGGAGGAGATTATTCTTTTCGTGTTTGGGCTTCAATCTACATCTCTATCGCTCTTGATTCTTAGAAAAGTTTTTCTAAACTTATCTTCTAGCATATATTTGTGCTAGATTGATTTAAGTTTAGTTTCATTTTACTTATTATTTCACACACAACCTTTGAGCTTGAGTATTTTCACACATTGTGTAAATTTGGGTTGTGAGTGTGATTGAGTGAGCTTAACTTAGTTCTCATCTTGTTAGAGAACAAAACACTTTGTACTTGTGCCTAATTATTAAGAGAACACATTGTAATACACAAGAACACTGAGAGAAGTGGTTGGTGAGAGACGGGGTCAACTCCAAGAGGAGTGGCGTCAGTTGTAAATCCTAGGGAGAGGTCGTAATTCTGAGCACTTGAGGAAGGTGACACGAGCTAGGCCAACACTTAGAGGGTGTATTGTGTGATTATAATAATGTAAGTTGTAGACGTTTATCGGTGAGCATTGAAAACCAATTGTGTAGTTGTTTTGTTGAGATAGTGGAGATTTCCTTAATGGTGAGGAGCAGAGACGTAGGTCGTAGGTCGACCGAACTCCGTGATCATTTGCCTTGTGTTTGCATTTGTCTATTTGTTCACTATCTCTCTTATTTGTGTGTTCATGTTTATTTCGCCCTTGTTTAATTACATATCCTTGCTCATATCTTAT
The DNA here is from genome assembly GCA_022839385.1 of Asparagus kiusianus. Lineage (NCBI taxonomy): Eukaryota > Viridiplantae > Streptophyta > Magnoliopsida > Asparagales > Asparagaceae > Asparagus > Asparagus kiusianus. The sequence goes on from BQKN01065064.1 coordinate 195,528, forward strand.
TATATATCATATTTGCTAGGATAGATTGTTAATAAGTTTTAATTTGGTATTAATATCGGATTAGATTAGCAATCACCCTATTCAACCCCCCCTCTAGGGTACTTTCAATTCCGACGGTAAATAGTAGCACTGGTGATGAATAGTAATTTCGGCGGTGAACCGTGTCACCGAAGGTGAATAGTAATTTTGCTGTTGAATACTAACAATGGTGGTGAATAGTAATTCTGGCGGTGAACAGTATTAAATACTTAGAGCTCTGGCCATCAAGATCATGTATTTTCTCTATCTAGGGATTTAATCTAAAATTCTATTCATCAATTTTCATCAAGGTCATGTCTTTTCTTCATTTAGGTATTTGATCTAAAGTTCTATTCCTCAATTTTCATCAAGATCAAAACTAATTGGAAATGAGTTTGGAAAGAGATGAACTTGCCTTTATTGAACTCTAAAATTGGAATCATTATCCGTTCCTTCTCTCCAAATAACCAAAATCCCCTCTCTCTCTCTCTCTTTTCTTCCTCTCTCTCTCTCGCCCCCCCCTTCTTCTCTACATTTGCCTCCTCCCGCTCTCTCCCACCCCTTTTTATAGCCTCTCAATTAATTAAAAAAATTGAAAAATGGTTGGTAGCACAGTAATATTAGGCGGTGGTTGGTGGCACTGTAACGGTTAGATGAGTGTACGCGCACGCACGCGCGCGCATGTGTGTGTGTGTGTGTGTGTGTGTGTGTGTGTGTGTATATATATATATATATATATATTCTTCATTTACAAAAAGTAAAGAAAATTTACCAACAGTACCGTCTCGATATTATAAGATCAATGGAGTAAATCTAACATCCATCTGATCAACAAAAAAATTATTTAAAATAAAAATGCAGTAGATTTCAGCAGACTCGCGACACCGAGACTGAAACTACGAATCGATCTCAAATCAATTTCAATCTCATCCATTCATTCCAGAATGATCACACACATCCTCCATCTTCCCAGGGACTTCTTCACAAGACAACATTGGATAACCACTCTGGATACTGCACTTTTCTGATGAAGCCGGCCTTTAGGAGTCAGTCTACATCCTTGGCAGTCGCCTTCTGTCTTTCGGGGCCAAGGTGTCACTTCTTTTGTCGGACTGGCTTGGTATGTCGGTCGACTAAGAGCTCATGGCTCACTACTTTGGTGGGAATCCCTGGTATATCTTTCAGCCCTTAAGCAAAGACATCTAAATTCTCTAGCAGCAACGCGATCATATCCCCTCATTGTGGCTCGGCGAGGCTCGATCCAATCTTGACCGTCTTCACTCCATCTCGGTTGATCATTATCTCATGAAGCTCTTCAACGGGGGTTGTCCTTTCTCTTTCCAACACTTTCTCCATCTGGAGCCAAGTCTTCTCAAAGGGCTGGGTCTCCGTTTCTCCTTTTCCTTTTATCGAGAGTAAATAGCAGGATCTGGCCTCATGTTGGTTACTTCTAGCAATTTCGACTCCTTCAGGGCTTGAAAACTTCACCATCTGGTAGTAAGTGGATGGAATAGCCCGTAAGTTATTGAGGGTGGTTCTTCCCAAAATAATATTGTAGGCTGACTTGAGGTTCATCACTAAGAACTGGGTCTGAATAGTAAATTGATGAGGGTATTCGCCGACCATTAGGGGGAGCATGATCATCCTTTCGTGTACGAGTGAATGCCTTGTGAATCTGATGAGTGGACCCCAATAAGGCTGCAGCTTGGACTTGTCAATGCCAATCTAGTTGAAGGCGTCAATGAACAAGATATAAGTTAAACTTCTTATACCGACCATGATCCTCTTAACCTGATAGCCATTGATCCCGACCGAGATGATAATATGGTCATCATGAGGTGTCTCAACACCTTTCAAGTCTGAGTCGCTGAAGGAGATGGGCTCTTCCGTCCTCGGGTTCTTGTCACACAAGTTGACCTACAACACTCGCTTGGCATACTTCTTCCGAGCATTGTTAGACATCCCTCCTGCTGCGAGAATGTAAAACCCTAAAAATTTTAGGCTTATGAATGATGAATTGAATTAGTATGTGATTAATTACAATGAGTGGATATTTATTTTGATAAATATTATTAAATAGTGTATGAGTACACTAACAAGTATTTTTGAGTATAAATAAGTTCATTCATGTGAAAGAAACTAGTCGAAATATGCACAAGAGCCAAAAACCTGAGAAGCTAGAAAATTCCAGTCCGGCCGACCGTCGCGGTCGACCGCAGTCTGGTCAACCGTCACGGTCAACACCTGCACGCAGTTTTTCCTATTTTGACTTGGTTTCAGGTTTTAAAAGCCCATGTTTGTTTTTCTTGATATATATATCAATTATTCATGAGTTTTTCAGTATTTTAAAACCCTAGTAGTCTCCAAACTCCCCCATAAACCCTAATTTGATTTTTGAGAAAGATTCAAAGGCTTTGGAGCAGGATTTCGAGTTATTTTTGGCTTTTGGCTTAGGGATCTACCTTGGCTTTCCATATTACACGTTTTTCAACAAGTCTCAGGCGAGTTTCATCTCTGCTAATCCCTCTCCCTATTTTAAAACGTTTTTAAAAAGTTTTTAATAAGTTTTATAGAGCCTAATTGATTAATTTGTATATAAAAAGCAGATCTTTTATATTATGTGTATAAAAACTAGGTATTTTCATGTTAAAGAGATTAAGAACGAATTTACAGAAGTTTTTAAGATCTAAAAATGATTAATAACGTTG
>BQKN01065064.1:198263-256470 GCA_022839385.1 Asparagus kiusianus
CGATACACATATATCTAGCCTTCAATTTTAGGCTATTACACAGAGAGACAATCATACCTAGCATGAGAAACTATCACTTGCATGTTAACCCTAACATTTAACCCCTAAACATGAAGGAAAACATTAAATCAATATAAAAACTCATGTTTTTATTCCTTAAACAAAATTTCCAGATCTGGGTTTTCATTAAAAACTTGTTGATAGGGGTTTAAAATCTTAAGCACATGATTTCTAACATTCACCCTATCAAGAACATTGATTTATACTGGAAAATAAGTCTTAGGCTCAATAAAACCCATTAAAAACGTTTATAAATAAATAAAAACATAGGGAAGGGATTGGGTGAGATGCTACTCGCCTCAAATGCGAAGAATAACAATCCCCCTCGCTGCAATCCACAAGAAGCTGCTGAAATCCCCTAAAAATCGCCCAAGAATCCCAAAAACGAGCTAGGGTTTTGAGGGGGAGAGGAAGCTAGGGCTTCTCTAGGGTTTACTGATGAAGAATGAGTGTTTTCGGGTGGGGGAAGTATATATAAGCCAAAAGAAACCCGACCCGAAACCCAGCAAACCCGACCCGAAAACACCCAGAAAATCGTCGATGAGTCGACTCGTGATATGTCATGAGTCGACTCATGACTCATGGGTCGACTCATAAATTATGAGTCGACTCAGCAAAAAGAAAATGGGAACAGGACTCGATATCATGAGTCGACTTATGACAGGCGTGAGTCGACTCAACCTGATCAGTCGACTCATGACATGTTATGAGTCGACTCATGAACAAAAATCTGCATACTTCGATTTCTTTTGCACACGATTTGCAAACTTGCAACTCATCCTCATACCTGAGGCATATACACATCTTCATAAGCTCAAATATCATTTTCCATGCATGACCATGCAACAAAGATATTTATAATATATATTAAATATCTTTATTCACTCATATTCACACTTATAAGTTGTCAAAATCAACGGGGTCTTACACGAAATGACTAAAAATAGAAAAAAAAAATTGTGCATCTTAGCTCATGAAATCTTGAACTTTGCTTTCATGAAATTCTTTGTCATGGAAAAATGATAAAAAATGACCAAAATAATGGGTTATATAGCTCATGAAATTGTGAGTTTTGACATCTATGAAATTATTTTCCAATAGGTTAAAATGACTAAAACTGGTAAAAAATCGTGCATTATCATGAATTTTGACTTCTGCAAAATTGTTTGTCAATCATTCAAAAATTTTGGCCTCCATAAAATTATTTGCCAATCAATCTGAATGGCTAAAAATTAGCAAATATTATTGGTTAAAGCTCATAAAATTGAGAATTTTAAAATTCATGAAATTATTTACCAATGGGTCGAAATAACTAAATATGGCCAAACATCATGCATTATAGCTCACGAAATCATGAATTTTCACATTCGTGAAAGTATTTACCAATGGTGTAAATGACTAAATATGCCAAACTTCATGCACTATAACTTATAAAATTGTGAATTTTGACCTTAGTGAAATTATTTGCAAATGGTCGAAATGACTAAAGATGACCAAATATCATGAATTATAGCTAACGAAATCATTGACACGACTAAAACGGCTAAAAATTGTGCATTATAGCTGATGAAATCATGAAGTTTGGCCTCCATGAAAGTATTTTCCAATGGGTGGAAGTGACTAAAACTGGCAAAAAAACTGTGTTATAGCACATGAAATTCTGAACTTTGCCTCTATGAAATTATTTGCTAATTGCTTGAAATGAGTAAAATGGCCAAAAAATCATGCGTTATAATTCGTGAAACCATTAAGTTTGGCCTCAGTGAAATTACTTGCCACGGCGTCCAAAGTACTAAAAGTGGCCAAAACTCGTGCGTTGTAGCTTGCGAAATCGTGAATTTTGTGTCCATGTAATTATTTGCCAATAGGTCCAAATGACTAAAAATGATCCAAATCACGTGTTACAACTCGTGAAGGCATGAAGTTTGGTCTCAGCAAAAATATTTGCCAATGGGTGGAAATGATTGAAAATGGCTAAAAGTCATGCTATTGTAGGTCATGAAATAATGAATTTTTTTCTTCCATGAAATTATTTGCCAATGGGTAGGAGTGACTAAAAATGGCTAAAATCATGTGTTAGAGCTCATGAAATCATAAATTTTTTTCTTTGCAAAATTATTTACCAATTGGTCTGAATGACTAAAAGTTAGCAAATATCGTAGGTTATAGCTCATAAAATTGATAATTTTGGATACCGTAAAATTATTTGCTGATGGATCAAAATGACTAAAAGTTTCCAAAAAGTATGTGTTATAGTTCATAAAGTTATAAAATTTTATCTCTCTAAAATTAATTATAAATGGGTCAAAATGACTAAAAATGGCTAAAATTGAGGGTTATAGCTAATAAAATCGTGAATTTTAGCATCTATAAAATTATTTGGCAGTGAAATGATAAAAGATGGCCAAAAGTCATGCATCTTAGCTTATGAAATCATGAGTTATGGCCTTGGCGAAATAATTTGCCACTGGGTTGAAACAATTAAAAATTAGCTAGAATTATGCATTATAGCTCACAAAATCATGAATTTTGGTCATCACAAAATTATTTACTAATGTGTCAAAATAACTAAAAATGGCCCAAAATCATGGGTTATAACTCATGCAATTGTGAATTTTAATCTCTGTAAAATTAGTTGCTAGTGGGTTGAGATGACTATAAGTAGCCAAAAATGATGCATTAAAGCTCATGAAATCATGAATTTTGACATCTTTGAAACTATTTGCTAATATGTAGAAATGACTAAAAAGACAAAAAGTTATACGTTATTGCTCATGAAATCATTAATTTTGGCTTCCATGAAACTATTTGCCATTAAGTTGAAGCAACTAAAAATGGCCAAAATGCATTATAGCTCATGCAATCATGAACTTTGCCTCCATGAAAATATTTGTCAATGGATAGAAATAACTAAAAAATTAAAATATTGTGTGTAATAGCTCACAAATCATTACGTTTGGCATCCGGGAAATTTTTTGCTAATGCATCAAAATGACAAAAATGGTCAAAACTCATGCCTTATGGCTCATAAAATCATAAACTTTGCCTCCATGAAATTATTTGCTAATGAGTTAAGATGACTAGAATTACATAAAATCATGGGTTATATAGCTCACGAAATCTTGAATTTTCACATCTTGAAGGGTCTAAATGGCTAAAAATTAGCAAATGTCATAGGTTATAACACATAAAATTAGAAATTTTCTCTGCAATTGCTAATGGGTCTAAGTGACTAATAATGGCCAAAATCATGCGTTTTGGTCTCTTTGAAATTAATTGACAGTGGGTCGAAAATGACTAAAAAATGGCTCAAAATTATGGGTTAAAGCTAATAAAATTTAAAATCATATCGTCTACAAAATTATTTACTAGTTGGTCAAAATGAGCAAAAATATCAAAAAATCGTGCATTATAGCTCATAAAATCATGAATTTTAGCAATTATGAAATTATATGTCAATATAATGGCCCAAAATTGTGAGTTATAGCTCAAGAAATAATGAATTTTGGCTTCCTTATTTGACATGGGTAGAATTAAGAAAAAAAATAAATAAAAATTGTACGTTATAGCTCATGAAATCATAAAAATTTATCTCCATGAAAATACCTTGCAATAGGTTTGAATGACTAAAATTTAGCAAATATTGTAGGTTATAGCTCAAGAATATATAAATTTTGAATACTGCAAAATTATTTGCGAGTGTGTCGAAATGACTAAAAATGGCCAAAAAGTACGAGTTATAGCTAATAAAATCACAAATTCTAGCCTCCATAAGATTATTTTCTAATGGGTCAAAACGACCAAAAATGGCCAAAATCGTGTGTTATACATCATGAAACCGTGAACTTTGGTCTCTCTAAAATTATTCGTCAATAGGTCTAAATGACTAAAAATGGCCAAATATTATGGGTTATAACTAATAAATTGTGAATTGTTGTCTCATAAAATTATCCGCCAGTCAAAATGATTGAAAATAGCAAAAAATATTGTGTTATAGCTCATAATATCGTGAATTTTGACCTTCATAAAATCATTTGCCAATAGGTCGAGATGACTAAAAAAGGTTAAAATTCATGCTTTATATCCCAAAAAAATCTTGAATTTTGAGCTTTTTAAAATTATTTGCCAATGTATCGAAATGACTCAATTGGTCAAAACTAATGCGTTATAGTTCATAAAATCATGAATTTTGGCCTCCGTAAAACTATTTACCATAGGGTTGAAACAACTAAAAATGGCTAAAAGAATGCATTATAGATCATACAACCATAAACTTAATTTGCCTCCATGAAATTATTCGTCAATGAGTAAAAAGAAAAAATGGCCAAACACTTGTGAATTAGAGCTCATGAAATCATGAATTTTGGTCATCTCAAAATTATTTATCAATGTCAAAATGACTAAAAATAACCAAAATTTGTGCATTATAGCTCATGAAAAAGTAAAGTTTAGCATCCACTAAATTATTTGCCAATGGGTCGAAGCGACTAAAAATTGTCAAAACTTGTGAGTTGTATAGCTCATGAAATTATTAAGTTTACCTCCGGGAAATTATTTGCCAATGGATTAGAACAAATAAAAATCACCCAAAATCATGTGTTATAGCCCTGAAAACCATGAATTTTAGCCTCTGTATAATTATTTACACATAGAATGAAATGACTAAAAATGACCAAAAATCATACGTTATAGCTCATAAAATTGTGAATTTTTACCTTCACAAAATTATTTGCCCCTAGGTCAAAATGACTAAAAGTGGCACAAAATCATGTAATGTAGCTCATAAAATAATAGATTTTCATCTTCATGAAATTATTTGTCATTGGGTAGAAACAACTAAAACTGGCTAAACATCATACGTTATAGCTCACGAAATTGTAAATTTTTTCCTCTATGAAATTATTTACTAAGGGGTCTGAACAACTAAAAATTATCAAATATTATAAGTTATAGCTCATCAAATTAGTAATTTTGGTTACCATAAAATTATTTGTTAATAGGTCAAAACGTCTAAAAATGGAAAAAGTGTTATAGCTCATGATATCGTGAAATTTGGTCTCTCTAAAATTATTTTTAAATGGGTTAAAATGACTAAAAATGGCTAAAAATTGTAGGTTTTAGCTAATAAAATTTTGAATTTTGGCATCCATAAATTAATTTGCTAGTGGGTTGAAATGACAACAATAAGGTAAAAATCATGCATCATGGCTTATGCGATTGAGAATTTTAGCCTCCTCGAAATTATTTTTCAATGGATCGAAACGACTAAAACTAGCTAAAAATTATATTTTGGCCTCCATGAAATCATCTGTCAATGGGTCAAGATTACTAAAAATAGCCAAACATTGTGACTTGTAGCTCATAAAACCATGAATTTTGACCTGTGTCAACTTATTTCCTAACATGTCAAAATGACTAAAATGGCCCATTAATGTGTTATAGTTCATAAAATCATGAATTTTAGCCTCCATAAAACTATTTGTCATTTGGTCAAAATAGTTAAAAATGGCCAAAATAATACGTTATAGCTCATGCAGTCCTAAACTTTGCCTTTGTGAAATATTGCCAATGGGTTGAAATAACTAAACTAGGCCAAAAATTTGGGCATTATAGCCCATGAAATCATGAATTTTGGCCTCCACGAAATTATTTGACAATTGGTCGCAATGACTAAAAATAGTCAAAAAAACATGCGTTATAGCTCGAAAAATAGAAAACTTTAGCCTCTGTAAAATTATTTATCAATGGGTCACTAAAAATGGTCAAAACTCGTATGTTATAGCTCATGAAATCATTAGCTATGCCTTCAGGAAGCCACTGAGTTAAAATGACTAAAAACGACACCAAATCATGTATTATAGTCTATGAATTCATGAATTTTAGTCTCCACAAAATTATTTACATATAGAATGAAATAACTAAAAATGGCTAAAATCATGTATTATAATTTGTGAATTTTTGCCTCCGTGATATTATTTACCAATGGGTCATAATGATAAAAAATTAGCAAATATTATAGGTTATAGCTCATCAAGTTGGTAATTTTGACCACTTCAAAATTATTTACCTATTGGTTGATGAAGAAGCAGTGAGAGAAGTGTAGGAAATCAGCAGGAGAACGGCCAGACAGACTGGCGGTCAACCGTGAGTCAGCGACGGTCGACCGCAAACATGCACAAAGCACAGTAGGATTCAGAGCTGAAGGCAGTCGGCTGCCACGGTCGACCGCGCTAACGTTGTAATGGATTTAACTCTCGAGAATTGGTTCGATCGACTGTGGCAATCGATCGTGAGTGTAAAACCCCGTATTTTTGTTAGAAGTATATGTGAATTATTGGTGATAGATAATTCTATTATGGTAAATGACTTGAGGTCATACATATACTTGATAACAAGTAATCAGATATGTATGAATGTATTTTTAATAGAGTTTTGTGCATTTGTTTTGGTAAATTAGCAAAACATGCACGGATCTGGAAATGTCTGCTTAGTCGACTTATGAGTTGACTCATGAGTCGACCATTGAGTCGACCAATGAGTCGACTGACGAGCTGATTTCGGGTTTTCTTTTAAGTTTACGGGTCTATTCGTTTTTGTTTTGGGTTTGACCGCTCATATATTATCTCTCCTATCCGAAAACACCTTCAGAACCCAAAAAAACCTAGCCCCTCTCTCTCCCCTCAAACCCTAGCTTAGTGTTTGGTGATTTTGGGGGATTTTTTGGAGGATTTCAACAGGATTTTTAAGGTGCACTCGAAGGAGGATCATTTCCCAGAGGGATCAGGAGTTTTTCAGCATATCAGAGGCGAGTAACATCTCGCCCAGCCCTACACCCACTATTTGTATAGTTTTATTTGGTTTTATTTCGGGTTTATTGAGCCTAAATTATTATTTTGCATATAAAAATATATCTTTATGGCATATGATGCGAGAAATCAGATGTTTCAATTAATAAAAACCCACCAACGTTTTGTAATGTAGATCCAGATCTGGAGTTAGTTTTAAACATGGGTTTCTTTGTGATTTCTTTGTTTTCAATATGTTTTTAAACATGTATAAATATGTTTAGGGTTTTAATGTAAGTAGTTACATGCAAATCTTTCATTTCTGTTGATGCACATGTGTTAGAATCAGAAATATAGTGCTGGACATGACAAAGAAGAACTTTAGGTTAACACTTTTGCAGATAATCAGCAAAAACAGAAAACTGGGAATTTTCTGCTCAGTCGACCAATTAGTCGACTTATCAGCCGACTTATGAGTCGACTAATGAGTCGACCAATGAGTCGATTGACGAGAAAATTTACAGTTTAGTGTTTTGTTCTAGTCGACCAATCCCAGTCGACTCATGAGTCGACTGATGAGGAATTCTCCAGTTTCCTCGGTTTGAATCTGGGTTGTTTCAGTTTAACTAAAACTGTTTATGCTCGTTTATTGTTGTTGCGTGCTTTAATATGAACGAGGAGTCGCCTTGAATAATGGGTATTAGAAATTATTGTTTAACCTGTATCTTTACATGTGAGATAACATACGGACACGAGTTTAGGTTTGCACACCGAGACACGTGAGAAATTAGGGTATATGCATTTGTTCATTTATTTCATCTAGTCCATGTGTTGGGCAATTATGATGTGTAGTCCATGTGTTGGACATTTATCACATTCAGTCCATGTGTTGGACAATTTTTATATGCAGTCCATGTGTTGGACATCCACCACATCTAGTTTTAGTCCATGTGTTGGACATCAGTTTAGACCTTGAGATTGACACTGATACTTGCATAGGCTAGACATGACACTTATGTGAGTTACGACATGACACCGGATTTAAGTTCTGAGATGGGTTTGTCTTCTTTTATTTTTGTTCATGTATTAGATTTCGAGTTTGGTATTTAGGGATTTACAATTTGAGATACAAGGTATATACATGAGGGTTTCCTTGTTTGGATTATTTCGCTCGACGTATCTATGCTCATGTTGTAATTTCCTAAGTACTAAAACCCTCTTATCATTAGGAATCTACAATTTGAGCTACAAGGTATATACATGAGGGTTTCCTTGTTTGGATTATTTTGCTCGACGTACTTAAGCTCATGTTGTAAGTTCCTAAATAGGATGGTGATTTTATATATATGTATATATATATATGTATTAACTGTATTTTTTATATACAACGAGCCCTTTCCCTTGGGGTTGGTTGTGATATTGCTCGCTAGCGTTTTGACGCTCGTTGTCCCTCCCCCTTTTAGGTAACGAGCCAGGAGTCCGGAGAGTCACAAGTTGATGGCGATGCACTTTAGCTTCAACTATCTGTTTTAGTTATATTTGTTCTTTTGAGCTCGACTGTAGACTTCTGTTTAGACATTTGTGGATTTTATTTCTAGAAGTTGTAAAGGCTGTGTGCCTTATTTCCTCTTATTCAGATATTTTGTATTTGAGACTTACTGAGAACTCCAGTTCATTTATTGCAGACATTGACTTGTACTTCAGTATGTTAGATGATGAAATATTAATTTAATCTCTATTATTTCATCAGTTGATTCTTGTATTATCTTTTACTTGCTTTTGTACCTACAGCTGTTATTGACTCTACTAGAGAGATAGTAATTGTGATGGTGAAACATGTTATTGTACGGTGTGATGCATGACAGGTTTGATATTCTTGGTTTCACCTTAGACTGTAGCTTTGTATGAACCTAGGAGCGTCACAGTTGGTATCAGAGCCCTAGTTTTAGTATCCTTAGGATCATCTCGTATCGAGTCGTGGAGCTAGGATAGAGTTTCTTAGGATTCATATATAGAGTCCGTAAGGATTCCCTAGCATGAGTGAGGACGATATATGCGTATATCTCAAAATTTGAGGATATTTTTTTATGACAACTATTTTTGTGTAAATTTAAAGTATTTATGTGAATACTAAATTGTTGTGAAAATCATATTGTGATATGCTATGTTTGTGTATATGTCTATTTTGACTCATAAACTCTTATTTTCTTATGATCGGAGAGATGGCAGGACGTGGTAGACCTCGTACTCGGAGAGCTGGACAGGCAGAGTCACAGCAGGCTCCACCTGAGCCACAGCAAGCTCAACCCGAGCCACAGCAGGCACCACCTGAGCCGCAGCAAGCTCCCCAGTACCTGATAGATCTTATGGCTCCCATCGTAGCTAGGATGGCAGCAATTGAGGAGCTTGTGGCGAATCATATCGCACCACCAATGCTACCACCACCAGCAGCAGATCAGCCACAGGGGATACCAGCCGTTCCTATCAGCGAAAGACCCCCAGAGACCGCACATGCAACTAATCCACCAACAGTTCCTGATAGAGCCATAGAGCAGGAGGCTTGGCTCTGTATGGTAGAGATGTACCAGAAGATGTGGGCACTGGAGATTCAGGGATCATCAAACCCTCTTGCAGCCCATAAGGAGGATGTGAGTAACACCCTCGACATACTTAATATAGATTTGGTCCAGAAGCAGAGATTGGCATCATACAGTCTGAAGGGAGACGTCGGGAGATGGTATCGACTCCAGTTCACTCCAGAGCACCGGATGACCCTCACATGGGAGGACTTCGTCTACTTCTTTGACTGGTAGTATATTTCTTCTGCAGCACGGACTGGGAAGGAGCTTGAGTTGTCCCGGTTGACTCAGGGGGACATATCAGTGGCAGACTTTGAGAGCAGATTTATGGAGTTGCTACACTTCACGGGTATGTGGCAGACAGGAGAGCGACAGGCTCAGATGTTCCTAGCAGGGCTCCGCCCTAATCTTCGTCGATACCTTGTCTCGAGGAAGTTCTATTTAGTTCGAGAGGTAGCAGAGGCCGCCACCTCACAGGAGATTAAGACTGCCATGTTCTAGAAAGATAAGGAAGGGAAGACTAAGGCAGGATAGAATGGGGACAAGGGTAAGAACAAGAGACCTTTTTCGAGACCTCAGCAGCAGCATCAGGGCCCTCATAAGAAGGGACCCCAGCATGATCAGAGAGCACATCAGCAGTGCAAGTTTTAAGGAGTTTGTTATAACTGTCACAAGATCGAACATAAGGCATCGGAGTATCGCAGCGCACCAGTAGGAGTTCAGTAGGGCAAGGGCCCGAACCAGCAGCAACAGAGAGTTCAGGATAGAGGTCAGGGTCAGCACATGAGTCTAGAGGCACCACCAGCAACTCAGAAGACTGAGGGACAGACTCCTACAGTTCAGGAGGTTCCTCAGGGGCAGATAGTTCCGTTCTCTCCAGAACTAGTAGCAGAGCAGACGTCAGCCACAGGCAGAGTATTTGCAGTAGTACCGCGTGATCATGGAGCTAGCGGAGTAGTAGTGGAGGGTACGTTCCTTGTGAATTCTTTTCTCGCACGTATTCTCTTCGATTCGGGAGCTTCGCATTCCTTCATTTCGTATGATTTTGTGTCTAGACTCCAGCTTGTAGCTCAGCCATTATACACCCCTTTATCAGTTTCCACCCCTTTAGATGAGATATCGCTTCTGGAGAGCGTTTGTAGGAGGTGTACTATCAGTTTAGATGAGTCGGAGTTCATTGTCGATTTGATAGTGTTGCATATGTCCGAGTTCGATGTTATCCTTGGTATGGATTGGTTGTCTTCCTACCATGTTAGTATTGACTGCTTTGCGAAGACAGTCAATTTGTGGGCATCCGATGGGTCCGAGATGATTGTAGCAACTTTTCAGGGCAACCGTTTTGCAGAGTCATTTCTGGCGTACATCGAGAAGGTGATGAGACGAGATCAGGGTATTGATTTATTAGAGACTAGAGTTGTCTCAGAGTATCAAGATGTCTTTCAGGACATACCTGGACTAGCTCCTGTAAGAGAGGTTGAGTTCTTTATTGAGTTACAGCCAGGCACAGCCCCGATATCCCACGCACCCTATCGCATGGCACTAGCTGAGATGAGGGAGCTTCAGACCTAGTTGGACGAGTTGTTAGCTCAGGGTTTTATTCGTCGGAGTCATTCTTCGTGGGGCACACCGGTCCTCTTCGTGAAGAAGAAGGACGGTAGTATGAGATTATGCATTGATTATAGAGAGTTGAACAAGGTCACTATCCGGAATAGGTATCCATTACCTAGGATTGATGACTTGTTCGACCAGTTGCAGGGAGCGTAGTATTTCTTGAAGATCGATCTTCATTCTGGTTATTATCAGTTGCGGGTTCGGGAGATAGATATTCCCAAGACCGCTTTTCTTACTCGATATGGATCATTCGAGTTCATGGTCATGCCATTTGGGTTGACCAATGCACCCGCCGTATTCATGGATTTGATGAACCGGGTTTTCCGTCCCTTCTTGGATCAGTTTGTGATTGTTTTTATCGATGACATCCTCATTTATTCGAGATCGGAGGCAGAATACGAGTAGCACCTACGGTTAGCTTTGAAGACTCTGCAGGAGCATCAGTTATATGCTAAGTTCAGCAAGTGTGAATTTTGGCTTTCATAAGTCAGATTTCTCAGCACATCATCAGTAGAGAGGGCATAGCAGTGGATCCGGCTAAGGTTATAGCAGTTCTTGATTGGGAACCGCCGAGGATGGTGACAGAGATTCGTAGCTTTTTGGGCCTAGCCGGCTATTAAAGGAAGTTCATCCAGGACTTCTCAAAGATTTTGACGCTACTTACACGCCTTACGAAGAAGGATGTACAGTTTATTTGGAGTGTGGAGTGCCAGAAGGCCTTTGATATCTTGAAGACTAAGTTAAATTTAGTGCCAGTTTTGACTATTCCGAGCAGCGACAGGACATTTATGGTCTACACAGATGCATTATTAGCAGGTTTAGGAGGCGTCTTAATGCAGACTCAGATGGTAGTAGCCTATATCTCATGACAGTTGAGGGTACATGAGCAGAACAATCTCACTCGTGATTTAGAGTTAGCAGCAGTGGTATTTACACTGAAGTCTTGGAGATACTACTTGTATGGAGTGCAGTTTGAGTTGTTCACAGACTACCAGAGTCTGAAGTATCTTTTCTCTCAGAAGGAACTCAACCAGAGACAGAGGAGGTGGATTGAGTTTATCAAAGATTACGAGTTTGGGATCCAGTATCATCCGGGAAAGGCGAACGTCGTAGCAGATGCTTTAAGCAGGAAGCGTCAACATCAGGTTTCGGCTTTGAGGTGTTCATTGTATAGAGATCTTCTTACTCTTAGCTAGTTTGATTTCAGACCCGAGATTGGTGGAACTAGTGCATTTTGGGAGCTGTGTCAGTGTAGCCATCTTGGAGTGTCAGAGTTGTCAGAGCTCAGCTGGAAGACTCTTGGATTCAAATCTGAAAGGAGGAGATTTCCAAAGAACCTAAGGCTGATTGGACCATTGGAGCAGATGGAGGTCTATGGATGAAGGGTAGATTGGTTATGTCATCCAGTGCCAAGCTGAAGAGAGAGCTATTGATGAAGCTCATTATACTCGATATACAGTACATCCAGGAACCACCAAGATGTACAAGGACTTGAAGAGACACTTCTGGTAGAATGGTATGCGTAGAGAGATTGCAGAGTATGTGGCTATGCGTTTTACGTGTCAGCAGGTGAAGGCAGAGCATCAGAGACCAGCAGAAACACTTCAACCTTTACCCATCCCAGAGTGGAAATGGACGGATATTTCTATGGACTTCATTGTAGGGTTGCTGAAGTCGAAGAAGGGGAATGATTCAGTTTGGGTGATTGTGGATCGGTTGATGAAGTCATCGTATTTTATTCCAGTGAAGACTACATATACAACTGAGGCGTATGCAAGGATATTTATTCGGGAGATATTCCGACTTCATGGAGTTCCTGATACGATTGTGTCGGATCGAGGTTCAGTGTTCACTTTGTAATTTTGGAGGAGTTTCCAGGATTCGTTCGGCAGCAGATTATCTTACAACAGTATATTCCACCCACAGACAGATGGTCAGACGAAGAGGGTGAATCAGATATTGGAAGACATGTTACGGGCTTGTGTCATAGACTTTCAAGGTAGCTGGGAGGAGCATATTCCACTGATAGAGTTTGCTTATAACAATAGTTATCAAGTGACGATCGGTATGGCCCCATATGAGGCATTGTACGGGAGACCTTGTAGATCACCGATATGCTAGGCAGAACCGGAGGATAGCTTAATGCTTGGGCCAGAGCTTGTGAGGCAGACTACTGAGAAGGTAGCATTGATTAGAGAGAGGATTTTAGCTGCTCAGAATCGGCAAAAGAGCTATACAGATAAGAGACGAAGACCCTTAGAGTTTCAGGTTGGAATTCGGTTATGCTGAAGGTATCGCCTATGAAAGACATTCAGCGATTCAAGAGACGGGGAAAGCTTACACCGAGGTATATTGGACCCTTCTGGATTTTGGAGCGCATTGGAGCCGTGTCATACAGACTAGATCTTCCAGCATCGATGTCTAGTATACACAATGTATTTCATGTTTCTATGCTCAAGAAGCACTTGCATGATGAGGAGCAACAAAGAGTGTTGGATGCACCAGAGATTAAGCTTCAGGTGGATTTGACCACTATTGAGATTCCGATTTGTATACTTGTCAGAGAGGACAAGAGGCTTAGAAACAAGGTAATTCCTTTGGTGAAAGTTCAGTGGAACCGAAGAGGCGTTGAGGAGATTTCTTGGGAGCGAGAAGATGACATGTGTCGCGACTATCCACACATGTTTGAGCAGGTAAATTAAATCTTTTTATATGACTTATATATGGCTTATAGATTCAATTACGGCGATGTTTATACTTAACACTAAAATGAGGGTATTACCACTTATCTCCTAAGTACTCGGAACATATGATATATATATATATATATATATATATATATATATATATGAGGGGTGTTTGGATGTTTTCGCTCGATGTACTTGTTCCATTTAGTTAGGGGTTAAGTGGTGGTATTTACATTTTAGATGGTTAAGTGTGAACATCGAAGCTGATTTTCGAGAGCGCGAAGATGCTATGCAGCGCTACTTCCTGCATTTATTGAGAAAGTGGATTGATTTATGTGTATGATTATTTGTGTGATTATATTTAGATTTAACGCTAGAATGAGGATATTTCCGCTTAATTCTTAATCTTTTGGAACACATGGTATATATATAGGGGGTTCCTTGTTTGGATTTTTCGCCAGACGTACTAGTCCCATTTAATTAAGGGTTGAGTGGGAATATAGTCATCCTGGATTGTTAAATATAAATATCGCTATATGCTTGTCTAGAGTAATGTTATTTGTTTGAGTATGATTTTTGAATTTCGAGGACGAAATTCTTTTAAGGGGGGAAGAATGTAAAACCCCGTATTTTTGTTAGAAGTATATGTGAATTATTGGTGATAGATAATTCTATTGTGATAAATAACTTGAGGTCATAGATATACTTGATAACAAGTTATCAGAAATGTATGAATGTATTTTTTTATAGAGTTTTGTGCATTGGTTTTGGAAAATTAGCAAAACATGCACGGATCTAGAAATGTCTGCTCAGTCGACTTATGATTCGACTTATGAGTCAACCATTGAGTCGACTGACGGGCAGATTTCGGGTTTTCTTTTAAGTTTGCGGGTCTATTCGTTTTTATTTCGGGTTTGACCGCTCATATATTATCTCTCCTACCCGAGAACACCTTCAGAACCCAAAAAACTCTAGCCCCTCTCTCTCCCCTCAAACCCTAGCTTAGTGTTTGGTGATTTTGGGGGAATTTTCGGAGGATTTCAGCAGGATTTTTGAGGTGCTGTCGAAGGAGGATCGTTTCCCAGAGGGTTCATGAGTTTTTCAGCATATCAGAGGCGAGTAACATCTCGGCCAGCCCTACACCCATTGTTTGTATAGTTTTATTTGATTTTATTTCGGATTTATTGAGCCTAAATCATTTTTTTGTGAGTAAAAATATATCTCTATGGCATATGATGCGAGAAATCAGATGTTTCAGTTAATAAAAACCCACCAACGTTTTTATAATGTAGATCCAGATCTGGAGTTAGTTTTAAACATGGGTTTCTTTGTGATTTCTTTGTTTTCAATACGTTTTTAAACATGTATAAATATGTTTAGGGTTTTAATGTAAGTAGTTACATGCAAATCTTTTGTTTCTATTGATACACATGTGTTAGAAACGGAAATATATTGTTGGACATGACAAAGAAGAACTTTAGGTTAACACTTTTGCAAATAATCAGCGAAAGTAGAAAACTGGGAATTTTTTGCTCAGTCGACTAATGAGTCGACTTATCAGCCGACTTATGAGTCGACTGATGAGTCGACCAATGAGTTGAGTGATGGGAAAATTTACAATTTTGTGTTCTATTCTGATCGACTAATGAGTTGACCAAGCCCAGTCGACTCATGAGTCGACTGATGAGGATATCTCCAATTTCCTCGGTTTGAATCTGTTTGGGTTGTTTCAGTTTAACTGAAACTATTTATGCTTGTTTCTTGTTGTTGCGTGCTTTAATATGAACAAGGAGTAGCCTCGAATAACGGGTATTAGAAATTATTGTTTAACCTGTATCTTTACATGTGAGATAACATACTGATACGAGTTTAGGTTTGCACACCGAGACATGTGAGAAATTAGGGTATATGCATCTGTTCATATATTTCGTCTAGTCCATGTGTTGGGCAATTATGATGTGTAGTCCATGTGTTGGACATTTATCACATTGAGTATATATGTTAGACAATTTTCATATGCAGTCCATGTGTTGGACATCCACCACATATAGTTTTAGTCCATGTGTTGGACATCAGTTTAGACCTTGAGATTGATACTGATACTTGCATAGGCTGGACATGACACTTATGTGAGTTACGACATGATACCGGATTTAAGTTTTGAGATGTGTTTGTCTTCTTTTATTTTAGTTCCTGTATTAGATATCGGGTTTGGTATTTAGGGATTTACAATTTGAGATACAAGGTATATACATGAGAGTTTCCTTGTTTTGATTATTTCGCTCGACGTATCTATGCTCGTGTTGTAATTTCCTAAGTACTAAAACCCTCTTATCATTAGAGATCTACAATTTGAGCTACAAGGTATATACATGAGGGTTTCCTTATTTGGATTATTTCGCTCGACATACTTAAGCTTATGTTGTAAGTTCCAAAATAAGATCGGTGATTTTATATATATATATGTATTAACTGTATTTTCTGTATACAACGAGCCCTTTCCCTTGGGGTTGGTTGTGATGTTACTCGCTAGCGCTTTGACGCTCGTTGTCCCTCCCCCTTTCAGGTGACGAGCCAGGAGCCCAGAGAGTCGTAGGTTGATGGCGATGTATTTTAGCTTCAGCTATCTGTTTTAGTTATTTTTTTTTCTTTTGAGCTCCACTGTAGACTTCTGTTTAGACATTTGTGGATTTTATTGCTAGAAGTTGTAAAGGCTGTGTGCCTTATTTCATCTTATTCAGACATTTTGTATTTAAGACTTGTTGAGAACTCTGGTTCATTTATTGCAGACATTGACTTGTACTTCAATATGTTAGATGATGAAATATTAATTTGATCTCTATTATTTCATCAGTTGATTCTTGTATTATCTTTTACTTGCTTTTGTACCTATACTTGTTATTGACTCTACAAGAGAGATAGTGATACGAGTTGCCGTGTGAGCACCCTTTGGTCGCGGAATTACCAAAAGGTGGGCTGAGAAGAAAACAAATAAAACACAAGAATAATTTAGTATGGCGAAGAAAAATACTTTCTCTAGATTATGAAGAATTAATTATTACAAATCTCTCCCTCACAATCTCACTAGAATCGAGAACAACCTCTCAATCCTCTCTAAACCCTAATACAATGATTAGAATTTCTCTCTGATCTAAGATCTCTAAGATGATGTTTAGAAACCCTAAACAACCTTTTATATAGGTGTACAAACGTGGATGGTAATCTGGTAAATAACCAAGCCTAAAACCAACAGGAATTCATGTGAACAGAAACCCAAACGAATCAGGAAACTATCGATGAGTCGACTCATGATCAGTTATGAGTCGACTCATGACCTCATATGAGTCGGCTCATAACTGATGAGTCGACTAGTCAGAGACTTTTGCTAACAAGGCTTGATTTCGTGAGTCGACTCATGACATGCATGAGTTGACTCAACCTGATGAGTCGACTCATGTACATGTATGAGTCGACTCACGAGCTGAAAACTAGATTCTTCGAATCTGGTGCTCATCGTCTCGTTCCACGCTTCCACCTGCGTTCCACTGTACTATTTTACACCCCTATTCTCATGCTATTATAAGAATCATCTATCTTCAAGCTCCCATGAGGATCGCTAAGCTCCCGAAGAGAAGATACACCCGTATCATGGGTCCCCTCTTTAGGAACTTGAAGTCTCATTCAAGTTAGAACTTTTACTGGGGAAACTCTCGAGCTCCTCCATCTTTTCTGCACCATCTTACCTTGCTAGGAATCCGGTCTCGACGTCCGATCGGAAACATCTCATTCATCCCGCGTCTCGTCGTAGTCACCGTTCGCTTTAAGTTGCAATCCTTTATCGATGGCTTTTTTGGAAGTCTAATGCACAGCGAGACAAACTTCTTGCTTGCATTCACTAGTCTCTTCGCTCGCGTCACCATCCCCAAGCTTGTCTCCCTCGGAAGAGATGCCGAACAAAATGTGAAATTTTCACCATCCTTAGTAAAGGTGTACTTCTGAGCCCGCCTCTCGTAGATCGCATATCTATCCCATAAGTACGGATTACCCAGTATAATCTGACAAACATCCAATTGAACAACGTCGCACGTGACCTCGTCAATATACGACTCGTGGAGCGCAAATCTGACAGTGCATTGATCAACTACACTTAGTTTCTCCTCCTTATGAATCCACCCCAATGGATAGGACTTCGAATGCTTGACCGTCTTCAGACCCAGCTTCTGAACCAATGCCTCGGATATCAAATTCTTCTCACTGCCCAAATCAATAATGACATCAACCAAACTGGTCTTCACTTGCAACTTAAGAACAAAGAGTTTCTCTCTCGGGTTGTTGTCCTCTTTCGTGGCCTACTTCCCCGCCATAAGGTTGAGACTGCTGTTGGGCTCTGTCATCCTCGGGACTTCTTTCGTACCTTGAGCTATCATGTATGCTTTTTTCTCCTCCTTCTTCAACCCTCTTGGCTTGAGATGAGGATACTTCTCCCAGCACCGATCAGCTGTGTGCCCTATCTTCTCGCAGTGACTACAAATCAGCCCTGCCTTCCCTGGATCACCCTTCTTCTTCTCCTTCTTAGATTGAGAACCACTAGACTCGTCTCCCGTCTGTTTAGAGTCTCTATTAGCCTCGTTGCTCTTCTTTTGCTTGCCCTTGAGAGCAATAGCCTTCACGCTCGCCTCTGCAATTGATTCCACCGTGAATAGCTTTATCTCCTTTCCGATGTAATCGCTCAATCCCGCCATATACTTCATAAACACGGAATATTCCTCTGTCACAATGTTGAGGACCATCGCCTGCTGCTAAAACTCCGTGGTGTATTCTTGAATGGTTTGATTGACCCTTTGGCGCAAGCCGTATCACTTGTACCAACGCTCTTCAGGGAATCCCACCGGGTAGAACTGCTTCCTCAGTAACTCCTTGAACTTGTTCCACGATGCCACCTTCTTCTTCTGCTGGTAGTAGGAGTTCCACCACATCAATGCATGCCCTGAAAGCTTCAAAGTCGCAAACACAATCTTTACTTTTGACGAATAGCCATAAAGAGTAAAATACGTCTCCATCCGCTCGATCCAGTCATCAAGCCTCTCGACATCAACACTCCCATCATAAACAGGAATCTCCACCTTGAAGTCAATCTTCAGGTTCTGATAAGAATTCTTACCCCCTTGATGCAATACAGCCTTAACAGTCTCCTCCTCCTCGTTGGAATCTGAATCTACTCTCTCCACATCGGACTCAATAATTTTCTTCGAAGAAGATTCACCTTGTTTGCCACCTCCATGGATAAGACTGACGAGTTGTGTGAGAGTCGAACCTGTCGTCTCGATCTGCTTCTCCAATGCCCAAAACCAACAGGAATTCGTGTGAACAGAAACCCAAACGAATCAGGAAACTATCGATGAGTTGACTCATGATCAGTTATGAG
Organism: Asparagus kiusianus; assembly: GCA_022839385.1. NCBI lineage: Eukaryota > Viridiplantae > Streptophyta > Magnoliopsida > Asparagales > Asparagaceae > Asparagus > Asparagus kiusianus. Next base: position 217,411 of record BQKN01065064.1, read on the forward strand.
TCAACTCATGACCTCATATGAGTCGACTCATAACTGATGTGTCGACTGGTCAGAGACTTTTGCTAACAGGACTTGATTTCGTGATTCGACTCATGACAGGCATGAGTCGACTCAACCTGATGAGTCGACTCATGTACATGTATGAGTCGACTCACGAGCTGAAAACTGGATTCTTCGAATCTGCTGCACGTTGTCTCATTCCACGCTTCCACCTGTGTTCCACTGTACTGTTTTACACCCCTATTCTCATGCTATTATAAGAATCATCTATCCTCAAGCTCCCATGAGGATCGTTAAGCTCCCGAAGAGAAGATACACCTGTATCAGATAGTAATTGTGATGGTGAAACATGTTATTGTACGGTGTGGTGCATGGTAGGTTTGACATTTTTGGTTTTACCTTGGACTGTAGCCTTGTGTGAACCTAGGGGTGTCACAATGAGTTTTCTTTAGCCGATTTATTCTCTATCGGGGGTATTCGGTCGACCGCGATACCTGCGGGGTCGACCATCGCTGTCGACCGCGGTCTGTTTTGGGCTGGGCTTTGGTATTTCAACCTGTTTCGTTTTGAGCTAGTATATAACTTTAATCCTGATTAGTTAGGGTTGAGCAAGAATGTTTTTGAGTAGTCTTTGGGAGAGGATTGCTGCATCCAATTGTGGGAGATTTGTGAGAGATCTAGAGCTTTGTTTTAGGGTTTGATCGGTGAGATTTGTAACTCTATTTTGTATTCTCTTGATTTCTAATAGTAAAAACTCTCCCCTTCTTGCCCTGTGGACGTAGGCAACTTGTCGAACCACGTTAAACTCGTTGTTGCTATGGTATTGTGTTTGGCTTATTAGTTGTGATTTATCTCTTAGATTGTTCGTGTCGCTTCGAGGCTTCCGCCACGCACAACAATCGGTATCAGAGCTTCGGGTTCGGCTTGAGGCTTGTTTGAAGGATTCGCTGAAGGATTCCTATTTGAAGAGTTAGATCGACCACATGGGTGAAACAAGTACATTGGGATCATCTCTTATGAAGACGATACATAGTTTGAGCATTAATAACATAAAGATCGATGTTCCAAAGTTTGATGGCAAGATCAATTTCGGTTTGTGGAGGTGCCAGGTGTCGGATGCGTTGGACGCTCAAAACTTGGAAGAGACTCTTGAGTTGCAAGAGAAACCTGTTGATATGGAAGAAAAGGTTTGGAAGAAGATGAATAGTAGGACGTGTGGAGTTATTCGGTCATGCTTGACGCTGGATCTTATTTATGATGTGATGAACGAGACATTAGCAAAGAAGATGTGGGAAATACTCAATGAAAAGTATCTTACTAAGAGCATTGAGAATCGGCTTCACTTGAAGAAGAGGTTTTAGCAGTTCAAGATGAAGAGGGGAGTTTCCATCAGGGAGCATGTTAACAACTTCACGAAGCTACTTTTAGACATGGCCAATGTGGATATCATGGTTGAGGATGAAGACAAGGCGATGCTACTTTTGTGTTTATTGCCTGAGGATGATTATAGTACCTTTGTTCTCATTATGATTAATGGAAGAATTACTGTTAGCTACAAGGAGGTGACCTCTGCGTTGGTGAATTATGAGTTGAGGAAGAGTGTTGATGAGTCCTCCAAGAAGGTATCAGGAGATGTATTAGTAGTTCAAGGTCATGGTTCAAACCGAAGCAGGAGGTCACAGTGTAGAGGTGCACATCGTAGGATTCGTAGGAATCAATGTGCTTTTTGTAAAGAGGATGGGCATTAGAAAGCTGAATACCCAAAGTTAGATCGAGCTGAGAAGAATAAGGGGAAAGCTGTACAAGCTTCAGAGGTAAATATTGTTATGACTAGTGGCAACAATTCAGTTTCGGATTCTTCAGACTATTCGTTATCCACACTACCATTAGTTTGTGATGCTGACTCTACAGAGTGGATGTTGGATTCGGGTGCTTCTTACCACGTTTGCCCTAGGAGGGATTTGTTCTCCAGCTTTCAGTAGTTGGAAAGAAAGGATGTCATGCTCATGGGTAATGGACATGCATGCTCTATTGGTGGTATTGGTACTGTTCCGATTAGGATGAGTGACAGGATGATGCGAGAGTTGGATGATGTAAGGTTCGTTCCACAATTGAAGATGAACATCATTTCACTTGGAGCTTTGGAGGCAGCAGACTATAGAGTGACCTTGGTAGACGCACACTTGAAGGTCACTTTAGGGTCCATGATTGTGATGAAGGGCGTCAGAAGGAGCACTTTGTATTATTTGCTAGGAAGCACGGCGATTGATAGGGTGCTGACGACTTTATCAGATTCGGCTAGACCGTAATGTTGTTTGATGCTGGGTTATTTGATTGGTAATACTGTGCATATGTTATTGAGGAGTGTTTTGACCTGCAGTTTGAAGTCCTGTGAACCCATTGGTATGAGCAAGAAGACCAAGGTGGAGTTTGGCACTTCTATCCATCATTCAATGGGTCTTCTGAGGGGTGTTCATTCAGGCATTCGGGGGCCTTCCAAGGGAGCATTATTGGGAGGTAATAGGTATGTGGTTTCCGTAGTTGGGGATTGTTCTAGGCATTGGTGGGTTGCAACCAAGTCCCGTTGGTGTGAAGTCCTAGAATCTCGTAACAGATGGAGAAAGTGTGTTAGCAAAAAGGTAACCCGACGTTCTGTTTATGGTAGGGGTTCTTTCTTGCGTTTGTGCCGAGCTCAAGGCAATTGGAGACACTTCAATGGTGTGGAAACGTTGAGGCGACGTGATGAGATGGCAGATTTGGGGAGTTGTTCCTTTCTAGAGGAGGATAGGTGTTTGATGTCGAGCATTGGCATTGGTGTGCAGGCTACGACATGTTTAAGCCATCTTATGCATAGGTTGCTGACTACTGCATGTAGAGATTTTGGATCTGGTGAAGCTGCTTCAGATTTTAGGTTGCGTCGGATGTTTGGCTACCCAGCACTTGGTTACATCGTGGATGTGAGATTTGATCCGATAGCACATCTAGGATTCAAAGGCATGTTTGATTATCAGGTATTGGCTTCTAACTTTGTTCTGAGAAGGTATGTCATGTTTGACTCTCGACAGGTGGAGAGTGTTAATCAGATCATTAGGACATCGCAGCGGATGGAGAGTGATGCTATTCCACGTTAGGTGGAGATTACTCCACATACTCTAGATCATACTACATCGTTTGGGATTCCAGCTAATGTGACACAGATTGGGAATCATGTTGTTTTGGATGTAGATGATAGGTTGATTGATTCGAGTGCAGCTGATAGATGTAGTCTGGATATGGCCATTGGTTCATCTCAGGTAGAGGTGTTTGGATTGTTTTAGTTTGGGGCTATTGGAGGTGCTATCAGCCGCAGAGTTAATGATATTGGAGAAGGTTTGTGAACTCTTCTGGTGGATTGAGGCTTTTGGAGGCCATTTTGGTGAACTACGTTTGACTTGATTCCTTGGACAGAAGGATACATAGGCAGTATTTTCGATGCAGCCGATTTTGATTTTGATGGGGGGAGATCGTTTCAGCTCTAGTTTGGAACCCGGACTTGTTGTGGATTGAGTCCGTTGTTGTGGGGTGTTTCCACGACGTCCTGGATGCAACAAGTGGGACTTTTGGATGATTTGGTGTCAGCTCAGTTTTGGTAGAAACATTCGCCGAAGTGGAGAATTGAAGAAGCAATGAGAGAAGTACAGGAAATCAGCAGGAGAACGACCAGGCAGACTGGCGGTCGACCGCGAGTCAGTGGCGGTCGATCGTAAACATGCACAAAGCACAGTAGGATTCGGAGCTGAAGGCGGTCAACCGTCACGGTCGACCGCGCGAACCCTGTAATGGATTTAACTCTCGCGAATTGATTCGATCAACCATGGCAGTCAACCGTGAGTTTGTTGTAGCCAATTTATTCTCTATCGGGGGTGTTCGGTCGACCGTCACGGTCGACCGTGATACTTACGCGGTCGACCATCATGATCGACCATAGTCTGTTTTGGGCTGGGCTTTGGTATTTCAACCCGTTTCGTTTTGAGTTAGTATATAACTCTAATCCTGATTAGTTAGGTTTGAGCAAGGATAATTTTTAGCAGTCTTTGGGAGAGGATTGCTGCATCCAATTGTGGGAGATTTGTGAGAGATCTAGAGCTTTGTTTTAGGGTTTGATCGGTAAGATTTGTAACTCTATTTTGTATTCTCTTGATTTCTAATAGTAAGAACTACCCCCTTCTTGCCCCGTGGACGTAGGCAACTTTTCGAACCACGTTAAACTCGTTGTCTTGCTGTTGTATTATGTTTGGCTTATTAGTTGTGATTTATCTCTTGGATTGTTCGTGTCGCTTCAAGGCTTCCGCCGCGCACAACAGTTGAAATGACTAAAAATGACAAAAGTGTTATAGCTCATAAAATTGTGAAATTTGGTCTCTGTAAAATTATTTACAAATGGGTCAAAATGACTAAAAATGGATAAAATTTATGGGTTTTAGCTAATAAAATCGTGAATTTTGACATCCATGAATTTATTTCCTAGCGGGTTGAAATGACAAAAAAGGTAAAAATAATTCATAAAAGCTTATGAAATTAAAAATTTTGGCCTCCGAGAAATTATTTAACAAAGGGTTGTAATGACTAAAAATGACCAAAAATTATGTGTTATAGCTCATGATATCATGAATTTGGACATCTATAAAATTATTTACCAATTAGTTGAGATGACTAAAAATGGCAAAAAAGTATGAGTTATAGGTCATGAAATTGTGAATTTTGATCTGCATGACCTTATTTGCTAATGTGTCGAAACGACTAAAGTTGGCCAAAATTAATGCATTATTGTTCATAAAGTCATGAATTTAAGCCTCTATGAAACTATTTGCCATTGAGTGAAAGCAATTAAATGCCAAAAATGTATTATAACTTTTGTAATCATAAAACTTGCCCTTAGGTAATTATTTGTCAATGGGTTAAAGTGAAAAAAGGCCAAAACTTCATGTGTTATAATTCATAAAATCGTAAAATTTAACCTCTAAGAAATTATTTTTAATGGATCGAAATGACTAAATAGCTAAAAATTGTGCATTATAGCTCAAAAAATAGTGAAGTTTAGCCTCCAAGAATTTATTTGCCAATGGGTTGAAATGACAACCAAGACTTGTACGTTATAGCTCATGAAATTATTAACTTTGCCTTCGAGAAATTATTCGCCAATGGGTCAAAATGTCTAAAAATGATGCAAAATCCTGTATTATTGCTATGAAATCAAGAATTTAAGATTCCATAAAATTTTTTACAAATAGAATGAAAGGACTAAAATGGCTAAAAATTGTGCATTATAGCTTATGAAATTATGAATTTTAGCATATGTATAACTATTTGCCAATTAGTCAAAATGACTAAAAATAAAATCACGCAATGCAACTCATAAAATAATAAATTTTCATCTTTATGAAGTTATTTTCCATTGGGTAGAAATGACTAAAAATGGCTAAAAGATGTACATTATGGCTCATGAAATCATAAATTTTTTGCTTCTGCGAAATTATTTACTAATGGGTTTGAGTGACTAAAAATTAGAAATGTCGTAGGTTATTGCTCATAAAATTAGTAATTTTGACCACCACAAAATTCTTTTCCAATGGGTTGAGATGACTAAAAATGACAAAAGTGTCATGGCTCATGAAATTGTGAAATTTGGTCTGTCTAAAATTATTTATAAATGGGTCAAAATAACTAAAAATAGCTAAAAATTGTGAGTTTTAGCTAATAAAATTATGAAGTTTGGTATCCACGAATTTATTTGTCATGGGTCAAAAATACAAAAAAAAGGCAAAAATCATGGTCATAGCTTATCAAAATTGTGAATTTTGGTCTTCGTGAAAATATTTTCCATTATATTGAAACTAATAAAAATTCCCAAAAATCATGCGTTATAGCTCATGAAATCATTATTTTTAGCTTCAGTGAAACTTTTTGCCAATGGGTCGAAACGATTAAGAATGGCCCAAAAAATGCATTGGTACTCACGCAATCATGAACTTTGCCTCCATGAATTTATTTGCTAATGGGTTAAAATGGAAAAAAAATATCTAAAAATTCAAGCATTATAGCTCATAAGATCATGAAGTTTGGCCTCCACAAAATTATTTGATAATGATTGAAATGACTAAAAATGGTAAAAACTCATGCCTTATAGCTCATGAAATCATAAACTTTGCTTCTATGAAATTACTTGCCAATGGATTAAAATGACTAAAAATTACCCAAAATCATGGGTTATAGCTCATAAAATCTTGATTTTTGGCTTCCATGAAATTATTTGTTAATTGGTCTGAATGACTAAAATTTAGCAAATATCATAGGTTTTAGCTCATAATATTAAGGATTTTAGACAATGCAAATTTTATTACTAATGGTTTTACAATTGCTAAAAATGGTAAAAAAAATCATGCATTATAGGTCTTGAAACGATGAAGTATGGTCTTTGTGAAATTATTTGTTAATGGGTTGAAATGACTAAAAATATTCAAAAATCATGGGTTATAGTTAATGAAATTTGGAATTCAAGCATCGACCAAGTTATTTTCCAATTAGTCATCATGGTTATAGCTTATGAAATTGTGAATTTAGCCTCAAAGAAATTATTCACCAATGCATCAAAATGACTAAAAACATATTTTTTTAGCTATTTTTAGTTATTTTGATCCATATTTTGTGGAGAACAGAATTCATAATTTCATGGTGAAAGTACCCTGTGGGGGTGAATAAGATAATTGCTAATCTAATCCGATATAGATGCCAAATTAAAACTTATTAACTAATATCCTACAAATATGATATACAATGAGATATGTGCAAGGATAAATAATGAACAATAAGCGACATAAACAAATGAGACAAGAGGCGACATGAAAATGTACAAGAGAATAAATGCGCCAATGTCAAACACAAGCACAAGAATATGTTCATGGAGTTCGGTCAACCCTCGACCTACGTCTCCGCTCCTCACCCTCGAGGAGATTCTCCACTAATCACAAAATCAACCACATAATCAGTTTTCTAGCTTATCAAAAACTTTTACAATATCATGCGATTGTTAATACCACAAGAAACTCCTTTAAGTGTTGGCCTACCCGTGTCATCTTCCTCAAGTACTTGGATTTACTACCTCTCCCTAGGCTTTACAACCAATGCTACTGTAAAACCCTAAAAAATTGAATATTTTATGATAAATAATAATAAATATATTATATATTTATAAATAATATATTATGATGTTTGAGTATGCTATGAATTGATTTGAGATCAATTCAATGTATATATGTATATATATAAGAGCAAATGCACAAATCATGCTCGATGTATAAATCTGGAAATTTATGACGAGTGGACAGATTTTGTATTTTACACACTGATACGTTATGAATATGGAAAAACTTAAAAGAACAAAGTTGTAGATATCTTTAGCATATTTCTAAAAAATCTTTAATCACCTCATTCTAAGGTCGGATGTGAAAGTTACAGCCAAAATACCAAAGAGTATGTTTCTAGTCAGACTGGGTTTTCCAGTTTCGGTTTTCGGGTTTTGGGCTGTAGTTTTTCGGGTTTGCTGTCATATATACACATGTTTAAATACGAAAAACACCTATTTTCTCCTCTATTCCAAACCCTAGCAGCCCCTTTTCCCCTATCTCAAACCCTAGTTCTTTTCTTTGGCGATTATGAGGGATTTCGGAGGATTTTTCAGCGGGTTTTGTGCAGTGCAACAAAGGAGATTGGTTCTCTTTCACGTGGCAGAAGGTTTTTAGCATCTGAGGTGAGTAACATCTTTCCCAACTCTGCACCCTTTTATTTTGCATGTTTTATTAAGTTTTATTTGGATTTTTCGAGCTTAAAATGTATTTTTAGTGTACAAAAGATAGATCTTTATAACTTATGAAGTGAGAATACATTATCATAATTTTCTAATTGATTACAATAGTAACCTTGACAAATTTTAGATCTGAAATTTATTAATCATAAATTAAATCACCAGTTTTTGCTTTTAAAACATTTAAACATGTGTATATAAATGTTTAGGGTTTCGACGATATATTTACATGCTAATATTTTGTTTCATGCTGTCTCATATATGTTGATATCAGTAATATTATACTTGGAAAATAATGATGCCACTTCTATATCTGTTTCGAAGAAGACAAAAACTTGTAAAGGGTTTTTGCCTATTTCGGTTGATCGTCGGCACAGTTTGTGCATGTTTACTTTTTGTTGTGTGCTTTAATATGAACGAGGAGTCGCCTCGAATATTTAGCGTTAGAAATTATTGTTTATTATGTATCTTCATATGTAAGATGGCTTGCGGACATGAGTTTAGATTTGCACACCGAGAGACGTGTGAAATTAGTGTATATGCATCCTTTTCATATATCTCATCGATATTCTACACATTTCATTCAGTCCATGTGTTGGGAAATTATTATGTGTAGTCCATGTGTTGGACATTCATCATATTCAGTCCATATGTTGGACATTCATTATATTTAGTCCATGTGTTGGACATTTATCTTTCAGTCCATGTGTTGGAAAATTTATATATGCAGTCCATGTGTTGGGCATCTACTACACCTAGTCTTAGTCCATGTACGTGTTGGATACCAGTTTAAACCTTGAGTATGATACTTACACTTACATAGGCTGGACATGACACTTATGTGGGTTTTGACATGACATGGCATTTGAGTTCTGAGATGGGTTTGTCTTCTTTATATTATTGTTCTTGTATTAGATCTTGGGTTTGGTATTTAGAGATTTACAGTTTGAGATACAAGGTATATACATGAGGGTTTTCTTGTTTGGATTATTTCGCTCGACGTACCTATGCTCGTGTTGTAATTTCCTAAATACTAAAATTCTCTTATTGTTAGGATCAATGATTTCATGTATATATGTATTAACTGTATTTTCTATATGCAATGAGCCCTCTCTATTTGGGGTTGGTTGTGATGTTGCTCGCTAGCGCTTTGACGCTCGTTGTTCCCTCCTATTTCAGGTAACGAGCCAGGTGTATGGAGAGTCGTAGGTTGATGGCGATACTTATTAGCGTTCATCTTTCATTTGTAGTTTTATTTTATTTATGGAGCTCCACTGTAGATATTTTGTTTAGACATTTGAGAGTTATGTTCTAGAAGTTGTAAAGGCTGTGTGTCTTATTTTCTTTTATCAGATATTCTATATTTGAGACTTGTTGAGATCTCCAGACTAGTTATTTCAGAGATTCACTTTATATTTTTTTTATGTTGGATGATGAAATATCATTTTTATCTCTATTATTTCATCATATATCACTTTATATTCAGAGACCTGTTGTTGACTCTATTAGAGAGATAGTAATTGTAATGGTGAAACATGTTATTGTACGGTGTGATGCATGGCAGGTTTGACATTCCTGATTTTACCTCGGACTGCAGCATTGTGTGAACCTAGAGGCATCATAATTGGTATCAGAGCTCTAGTTCCAGCATCCTTAGAATCATCCTGTGTCGATTCGTGGAGCTAGGATAGAGTTTCTTAGGATTCATGTATAGAGCCCACTAAGGATTTCCTAGTATGAGTGAGGACGATATATGCGTATATCTTAAAATTTTGAGAATATTTTTTTATGATAACTATTTTGTGTAAATTTAAGTATTTGTGTGAATACTAAATATTATGAAAATTGTATTGTGATACATTATGTGTGTGTATATATATATATATATATATATATATATATATATATATATGTCCATTTTGACTCATGAACTCTTATTTCTTATTATCAGAGATGGCAGGACGTGATAGACCTCGTACTCGGAGAGCTGGATAGGCAGAGTAACAGCAGGCTCCACCTGAGCTACAGCAAGCTCAACTCGAACCACAGTAGGCACCAGCTGAGCCGTAGCAGGCACCCTAATACCTAGTAGATATCATGGCTTCCCTTATAGCTAGGATGACAGCAATTGAGGAGCTTGTGGCGAACCATATCACGCCACCACCACCACTGTAGCTCTGCCACAGGGGATACCAGCCGTTCCCATCAGAGAGAGATCCCCAGAGATCACACCTGTAGCTATTCCACCAGCAGTCCTGGATAGAGCCATAAAGCAGGAGGCTTGTCTTCGTATGGTAGAAAGGTACCAGAAGATGAGGACACCGGAGTTCCAAGGGTCATCAGACCCTCTTGTAGCCCATAAGTGGAAGGAGGATGTGAGTAATATACTTGACATACTCAATGTGGACTCAGTTCAGAAGCAGAGACTGACATCTTACAGTCTGAAGGGAGATGCCGGGAAATGGTACCAACTCCAGTTTACTCTAGAGCATAGGATGACCCTCACATGGGAGGATTTCATATATTTCTTTGACGGACAGTACATTTCTTTTGCAGCACGGACTAGGAAGGAGTTTAAGTTGTCCCGATTGACTCAGGGGGATATAACAGTAGCTGACTTTGAGAGCAAGTTTATAGAGTTGCTACACTTCACGGGTATGTGGCAGACAGGAGAGCGTCAGGCTCAGATGTTTCTAGTAGGGCTTCGCCCCAATCTTCGTCGATACCTCGTCTCGAGGAAGTTTTATTCGGTACGAGAGGTAGCTGAGGCCACCACTTCAGAGGAAATTGAGACGGCCATGTTTCATAAAGACAAGGAAGGGAAAGCTAAGACATAACAGAGCGGGGATAAGGGTAAGAACAAGAGACCTTTTTTTAGACCTCAGTAGCAGCATCAGGGCCCTTATAAGAAGGGACCCCAGCAGGATCAGAGAGCGCATCAGCAGCGCAAGTTTCAGGGGGTTTGCTATAACAGTCGCAAGGTCAGACACAAGGCATCAGAGTGCCGCAGCGCACCAGCAGGAGCTCAGCAGGGAAATGGTCCAAATTAGCAGTAGCAACGACTTCATGGCAGAGGTCAGGGCCAGCAGATGAGGCTTGAGGCACCGCCAGCAGCTCAGAAGATTGAGGGACAAGTTCGCGCAGTTCAGGAGGTTCCTCAGGGGCAGATAGTCCCGTATTCTCCAGCACCAGTAGTAGAGCAGTCTTCAGCCATAGGAAGAGTGTATGCGGTAATTTCGTGTGATCATGGAGCTAGTGGAGCCGTAGTGGAGGGTACGTTCCTTTGGATTCCTTTCCTGCCCGTATTCTCTTCGATTTGGGAGCTTCGCAATCCTTCATTTCGTATGCTTTTATGTCTAGACTCTAGCTCATAGCTCAGCCTCTAGACACCCTTTTATCAGTTCAGGAGGTGTACCGTCAGTTTAGACGAGTGGGAGTTTGTTGTCCATTTGATAGTGCTGCATATGTCCGAGTTTGATGTTATCCTTAGTATGGATTGGTTATATTCCTACCACATTAATATTGACTGCTTTGTGAAGATAGTCTATTTCCGAGTGTCCGATGGGTCCTAGATGATTGTAGCCACCTCTAAGGGCAACCGTTTTGCGGAGTCGTTTACATCGAGGAGGTGATGCGATGGGATCAGAGTATTGATTTATTGGAGACTAGAGTTGTCTCAGAGTATCAGGATATCTTTCAGGACATACCTGGGTTACCTCATGTGAGAGAGATGGAGTTTTGTATTAAGTTACAGCCGGGCACAGCTCCGATATCCCGCGCACCATATCGCATGGCACCAGCTGAGATGAGGGAGCTTCAAACCAAGTTGGATGAGTTATTAGCTCAGAGTTTTATTCGTCGGAGTCATTCTCCGTGGGGCGCACCGGTCCTCTTCGTGTAGAAGAAGGACGGTAGTATGAGATTATGCATTGATTATAGAGAGTTGAACAAGGTCACTATCCGGAATAGGTACCCATTACCTAGGATTGATGACTTGTTCGACCAGTTGCAGGGAGCGTAGTATTTCTCAAAGATCGATCTTCGTTCTGGTTATCATCAGTTGCGGGTTCGGGAGATGGATATTCCCAAGACCACTTTTTCTAACTCGATATGGATCTTTTGAGTTCATGGTTATGCCATTTGGGTTAACTAATGCACCTGCGGTATTCATGGATTTGATGAACCGGATTTTCCATCCCTTCTTGGACCAGTTTGTGATTGTTTTTATCAACGATATCCTCATTTATCCGAGATTGGAGGTAGATCATGAGCAGCATCTACGGTTAGCTTTGCAGACCCGACGAGAGCATCAGTTATATACCAAGTTCAGTAAGTGTGAATTTTAGCTTTCAAAAGTTAGATTTCTCAGCCACGTCATTAGTAGAGAGGGCATAGCAGTAGATCCAGCTAAGGTTACAGTAGTTCTTGATTGGGAACCGTCGAAGACGGTGACAGAACTTCGTAGCTTTTTGGGTTTAGCCGGCTATTATAGGAAGTTTATCCAAGACTTCTCGAAGATTTCGACGCCGCTTACACGCCTTACGAAGAAGGGTGTGCAGTTTATTTAGAGCGTGGAGCGCCAGAAGGCCTTTGATACCTTGAAGACTAAACTGACTACAGCACCAGTTTTGACTTTTTTGAGCAGCGATAGGACATTTGTGGTCTACACAGATGCATCATTGGCAGGTTTAGGAGGCGTCTTAATGCATACTCAGAGGGTGGTAGCATATATCTCATGATAGTTAAGGGTACATGAGCAGAACTATCCCACTCATGACTTAGAGTTAGCAGCAGTGGTATTTGCACTGAAGTCATGAAGCCACTACGTGTATGGAGTGCAGTTTGAGTTGTCCACAGACCATCAGAGTCTGAAGTATCTTTTCTCTCAGAAGGATCTTAACAAGAGACAGAGGAGGTGGATTGAGTTTATCAAGGATCACGAGTTCGCGATTCGTTATCATCTGGGGAAGGCGAATGTCGTAGCAAATGCTTTAAGCAGGAAGCGTCGACATCGGGTTTCGGCTTTGAGATGCTCATTATATCGAGATCTTCTTACTCTTAGCCAGTTTGATTTTAGACCTGAGATTTGTGGAACCAATGTATTTTTGGGAGCTGTGTCAGTGCAGCCATCTTGGAGTATCAGAGTTGTCAGAGCTAAGCTGGAAGACTCTTGGAGTCAAATCCAAAATGAGGATATTACCAAAGAGCCTAAGGATGATTGGACCATTGGAGCAGATGGAGGTCTACGGATGAAGGGTAGGCTGGTTATGCCATCTAGTGCCAAGCTGAAGAGGGAGTTATTTGATGAAGCACATCGTACTCGGTACACAGTACATCCAGGGACCACTAAGATGTACAAGGACCTAAAGAGACACTTCTGGTGGAGTGGTATGCGTAGAGAGATTGCAGAGTATGTGGCTAAATGTTTTACCTGTCAGCAGGTAAAGGCAGAACATTAGAGGCCGACAGGAACACTTCAGCCTTTACCCATTCCAGAGTGGAAGTGGACGAATATTTCTATGGACTTCATTGTAGGGTTGCCAAAGTAGAGGAAGGGGAATGATTCTATTTGGGTGATAGTGGACCGGTTGACGAAGTCAGCACATTTCGTTCCAGTGAAGACTACATATACAGCTAAGACGTATGCGAGGATATTTGTTCGGGAGATAGTTCGACTTCATGGAGTTCCAAACACGATTGTATCGGATCGAGGTTTAGTGCTCACTTCGCACTTCTAGAGGAGTTTCTAGGATTCTTTTAGCAGCAGACTATCATACAGCACTGTATTCCACCCACAGACGGATGGTTAGACAGAGAGAGTAAATCAGGTGTTGGAAGACATGTTGCGGGCTTGTGTCATTAACTTTTAGGGCAGCTAGGAGGATCATATTCCACTGATAGAGTTCGCTTATAACAATAGTTATCAAGCGACAATCGATATGGCCCCGTACGAAGCATTGTATGGGAGACCTTGTAGATCACCGATATGTTAGGCAGAACCGTAGGATAGCTTGATGCTTGGGCCAGAGCTTGTGAGGCAGACCACTAAAAAGGTATCATTGATCAGAGAGCGGATTCTAGCCGCTCAGAGTCAGCAAAAGAGCTATGCAAATAAGAGACGAAGACCTTTGGAGTTTCAGGTTGGAGATTCAGTTATGCTGAAGGTATCGTCCATGAAAAGCGTTCAACGATTCGGAAGGCGGGGAAAGCTTGCACCGAGGTATATTGGACCTTTCCATATTTTGGAGCGTATTGGAGCCGTGTCATACAGACTAGATCTTCCAGCATCGATGTCTAGTATACACGATGTATTTCATGTTTCTATGCTCAAGAAGCACTTACATGATGAGGAGCAACAGTGAGTGTTGGTTGCACCAGAGAATGAGATTCAGGATGATTTGACTACTATTGAGATTCTAGTTGGTATACTTGCCAGAGAGGACAAGAGACTTAGAAACAAGGTAATTCCTTTGGTGAAAGTTCAGTGGAACCGAAGAGGCGTTGAGGAGATTTCTTAGGAGCACAAAGAGGACATGCGTCGCGACTACCCACACATATTTGAACAGGTAAATTAAATTTTTGTATGACTTATATATGACTTATGGATTACATGTATGGTGATGTTTATACTTAACACTAAAATGAGGGTATTAACACTTAACTCCTAAATACTCGGAACACATGGTATATATATGAGGGGTTCCTTGTTTGGATTTTTTGCTCAATGTACTTGTTCCATTTAGTTAGGGGTTAAGTGGGGGTATTTACATTTTAGATGGTTAAGTGTAGACATCGAGGATGATTCTCGGGAATGCGAAGATGTTATGCAGCATGACTACCTACACCTATTGAGGAAGTGGATTGAATTATGTATGTGATTATTTGTATGGTTATATTTAGATTTAACACTAGAATGAGGATATTTCCGCTTAATTCTTAATCTTTTGGAATATATATGGGGGTCTCCTTGTTTGGATTTTTCGCCCGACGTATTAGTTCCATTTGATTAAGGGTTGAGTGGGAATATAGTCATTCTGGATTGTTAAGTATAAATATCCCTATATGCTTATCAAGAGTTTAATATTATAAGAGGTGTATGTGCGGGTTGGATTTCACCCTCGACATGCTTTCTAATATTATCTTTCAGTTAAGTATGATTTCTGAATTTCGAGGACGAAATTCTTTTAAGGGGGGAAGAATGTAAAACCCCAAAAATTTAAATATTTTACGATAAATAATAATAAATATGTTATATATTTATAAATAACATATTATGATGTTTGAGTATGCTCAGAATTGATTTGAGATCAATTCAATGTATATATGTATATATATAAGAGCAAATGCACAAATCATGCTCGATGTATAAATATAGAAATTTATGACCAGTGGAGATATTTTATATTTTACATACTGGTACATTGTGAATATGGAAAACCTTAAAAGACCAAAGTTGTAGATATCTTTAGTAGATTTCTAACTAATCTTTAATCATCTCATTCTGAGGTCGGATGCAAAAGTTACAGTCAAAATACCGAAGAGTATGTTACTAGTCAGATTGGGTTTTCCAGTTTCAGGTTTCGGGTTTTGGGCTGTAGTTTATCAGGTTTTCTGTCATATATACACATGTTTAAACACAAAAAACACCTCTTTTCTCATGTATTCCAAACCCTAACAGCCCCTTTTCCCCTCTCTCAAACCCTAGTTCTTTTCTTTGGTGATTTTGAGGGATTTCGGAGGATTTTTCAATGAGTTTTTTGCAGTGTAGCGAGGGGGATTGGTTCTCTTTTACGTGACAGGAGTTTTTCAGCATCTGAGGCGAGTAACATCTTGCCCAACTCTGCACCCTTTTATTTTTCACATTTTATTAAGTTTTATTCGGATTTTTCGATCCTAAAACGTATTTTTAGTGTACAAAAGATAGATCTTTATAACTTATAAAGTGAGAATACATTACCATAATTTTCTAATTGATTACAATAGTAACCTTGATAAATTTCAGATCTAAAATTTATTAATCATAAATTAAATCACCAGTTTTTACTTTTAAAATGTTCAAACATATGTATATAAATGTTTAGGGTTTCGACGATATATTTACATGCTAATATTTCATTTCATCTTGCTTCATATATGTTGATATCAGTAATATTATGCTTGGAAAATAATGATGTCACTTCTAGATCTGTTTTGAAGCAGACAGAAACCTGTGAAGGGTTTCTGCCTGTTTCGATTGATCGCCGGCACAATTTGTGCATGTTTACTTTTGTTGTGTGCTTTAATATGAACGAGGAGTCACCTCGAATATTTGGCGTTAGAAATTATTGTTTATTATGTATCTTCGTATGTGAGATGGCTTGCGGACATGAGTTTAGATTTGCACACCAAGACACATGTGAAATTAGTGTATATGCATCCTTTTCATATATCTCATCGATATTCTACACATTTCATTCAGTTCATGTGTTAGGAAATCATTATGTACAGTCCATGTGTTGGACATTCATCATATTTAGTCCATGTGTTGGACATTCATTATATTTAGTCCATGTGTTGGATATTCATCATTCAGTCCATGTGTTAGACAATTTATGTATGCAGTCCATGTGTTGGGCATCCACTATACCTAGTCTTAGTCCATGTGTTGGATACTTGTTTAAACCTTGAGTATGACACTAACACTTACATAGGCTGGACATGACACTTATGTGGGTTTTGACATGACATGGTATTTGAGTTCTGAGATGGGTTAGTCTTCTTTATATTATTGTTCCTGTATTAGATCTTGGGTTTGGTATTTAGGAATTTACAATTTGAGATACAATGTATATACATGAGGGTTTCCTTGTTTGGATTATTTCGCTCGACGTACCTATGCTCGTGTTGTAATTTCCTAAATACTAAAATCCTCTTATTGTTAGGATCAATGATTTCATGTATATAGGTATTAACTGTATTTTCTATATGCAACGTGCCCTCTCCCTTTGGGGTAGGTTGTGATGTTGTTCGCTAGCGCTTTGACGCTCGTTGTCTCCTACCATTTCAGGTAACGAGCCAGGTGCACGGAGAGTTACAGGTTGATGGCGATACTTATTAGCGTCCATCTTTTATTTATAGTTTTATTTTATTTATGGAGGTCCACTATAGACATTTTGTTTAGACATTTGAGAGTTATGTTCTAGAAGTTGTAAAGGCTGTGTGCCTTATTTCCTTTTATCAGATATTCTGTATTTGAGACTTATTGAGATCTCTAGACTAGTTATTTCAGAGATTCACTTTATATTTTTGTATGTTGGATGATGAAATATCATTTTTATCTCTATTATTTTATCATATATCTCTTGTATTATCTTTTACTTACTTTTGTCCCTACACCTGTTATTGACTCTACTAGAGAGATAGTAATTATGATGGTGAAACATGTTATTGCACAGTGTGGTGCATGACAGGTTTGATATTTCTGGTTTTACCTCGGACTGCAGCCTTGTGTGAACCCAGGGGCGTCACAGCCACTCCTCTTGGAATTAACTATGGTCTCTCCCAACCACTCCTCTATGTGTTTTGTGTATTACAACGTGTTCTCAACAATTAAGCTCAATTAAAGATTTTGTTCTCTAATACAAATAAGGACGAAAATGAAATCTCACTCAATTGTTACACTCTCACAACCGAAAATATACAATATGTGAAATAACTTAAGCTCAAGTAGGTTGTGTGTGAAATCAATGAGTAAAATGAAATCAAACTCAAATTAATCTAGAAAATATAAATATAACAATTGGAATATCAACAAGCTAGATAATTGAGTTTAAAAAACTTTCCTAAGAACAAGAGAGATAGAGATTCGAAGAATGATGCTCAAAATTGAAATGATCTCCTCCTCTTGTAAACTTTTTGTATAAACAAAAACACACTTAAAACTTTGAAATAAACTTGTGTAAACTCACTTAAACATCCACAGAAATAAATAAGAGTTGAGGGCTTTTTATAGCCTCTCAAACCACCTAAAGTCCATTAAAAACGAGTCTAGAAAACTAGCCGTTACAGTGTCGTCGGTCAACTAATGTACTGTTCAATTGACTGATGAGCTGACCATTGGCAAGTTCCTAAACACTATTGATCAACTAATGAACATCATCAATCGATTGATACGATGCTCGGTCGACTGATAAGGATAGGTCGACTGAGCAGAAACTAAACTGAAAATGCAGAACAATTTATCGATCGACTGATGCAAGTCATAAATCGACTGAAAACACTATTCAGTTGACTGATGGAGATCGTTCAACTGAACAAATACTTTTCAGTAATTGCAGAGCAGTTCATCGGTCGACCGATAAATAGTGTCGGTTGACTGAAAAATGGGCACAACTCATTTTGTGCTAAAAATCTAATTTTCAAAGGTGTTTAAAAATAGCAAATAAATTCCAAAAATTATGAAACTTGGGAAAATGTTTTTACACATGAAATTGAACATGTTAGAAAAAGAATTTTTTAATTTGCATTTTCCATTTGTGAAAACTCATGTATTTTGCAAATTGTTCAAGAATACGAAATCGTCAAAACTTGATTTTGATGAAATCATTCCAAACAAGTTTTGAAACACTTTTCAATAGATTAATAGAGTTAAGGAAAGATATAAAATAGTATAATCAAGTCTTTAATCCATAAACACATTATTTTCCAAAACAAATATGATAAATATGAAAGGAATGTATATGTATATAAATATATTTATTAGTTTCATATTTACGCGGTTAAACTTAAAAACGATAAACCGAAAACGTGTATGTGTGCAATATTTGAGCTTATAAGCATAACACATAAAGTAAACACACCTAGACTAACAAAACACTATAAACAATATACCAAGCTAAGAAATCTTCGAGAAGCTCGATCTTGGTAACGGATGAAGCGATGATGAATCTCGACTTGAATTGCGACGGCTTCATTCTTATTTCCACCGACCTCCAAGATATCGTCGTTTGCGCTCAATTCCACCTAACCTCCAACTGAGAATATTTGTGTAGATTACCTAACAAAATAAATGTAAACACTCGACACATGATGTTAGGAATTATTTGTTAATTATCAAAACTAGATTAGACAATAGGCTCATAAACATGAGACCTAACACATGGGTGCAAAAATTCACGATTTCATAAGCTATAACTTAGGGTTTTTAGCTATTTTTTAGCCATTTCTACCCAATAACAAATAATTTCATGAAGACAAAAATTTATGATTTGTGAGCTACATTATAGGATTTTAGGCCTTTTTTAGTAATTTTGACCCATTGCCGAATAGTTTTGCGGATGCCAAAATATTCACGAACCCATGATCTATAATGCACAATTTTTTATTATTTTTAGTCATTATGTTCTTGGTAATTAATTTTGTGGGGACCAAAATTCATGGTTTCATGAGCTACAACACATGATTTTGGATCATTTTTAGTCATTTTGACCCATTGACAAATAATTTCATGAGCTGTAACGCATGAGTATTGACCATTTTTAGTTGTTTTGACATATTGGCAAATAATTTTATGCAGGCTAAACTTCACTTTTTTTTGAGCTATGACACATGTTTTTTAGTTATTTTTAGTCATTTCAACTCATTGGCAAGTAATTTCATGGAGACCAAAATTCATAATTTCATGGGTTATAGCACATGAATTTTTGGCCATTTTTAGTAATTTGAACCCATTGAAAAATAATTTCATGGAGAAAAAGTTCATGATTGCATGAGCTATAACACATTCTTTTAGCCATTTTTAGTTTCAGTCCGAAATGGCAAATAGTTTCACAAAGCCCAAAATTCATGATTTTATGAACTATAATGCATTAGTTTTGGCCAATTTCAATCGTTGCGGTTAAATTTATGATTTGTGAGCTATAATGCTTGATTTTTGGTTATTTTTAGTCATCTTGACCCATTGACAATTGATTTCACAGAGATCAAAATTCATGATATCATAAGCTATGTAACACACGAGTTTTCACCATTTTTAGTCATTTTGTCCCATTTGCGGATAATTTTGTGGAGAGCGAAATTCATGATTCATTAGCTATAACATGTAGTTTTTGGCGACTTTTAGTCATTTCAAACCATTAGCAAATAAATTTAGAGAGACCAAATTCATGGTTTCATGAGATATAACACAAGATTTTAGCCATGTTTAGTCATTTCGGCCTACTAGAAAATAATCTTATATAGAGGCCAAAAT
Source organism: Asparagus kiusianus (assembly GCA_022839385.1). NCBI lineage: Eukaryota > Viridiplantae > Streptophyta > Magnoliopsida > Asparagales > Asparagaceae > Asparagus > Asparagus kiusianus. The sequence goes on from BQKN01065064.1 coordinate 237,480, forward strand.
TTATAATTTCATTAATTTTTAGTCATCTTGACCAATTGGCAAATGATTTTACAGAGGTCAAAGTTCACGATATCATGAGCTATAACACATGAGTTTTTCCCATTTTTAGTCATATTAACCCATTGGTAATAATTTTATAGTGTTCAAGATTCGATATTTTCTAATTTTTAGTCTTTCAAATCCATTGTTAAATAATTTTCAAGAGACCCAAATTCATGATTTCATGAGCTATAACGTGCAATTTTTGTTCTGTTTTGTTCATTTCTACCTATTAGCAAATAATATTATAGAGGCTAAAATTCATTTATTCATAAGCTCTAACGCATGATTTTATGCCATGTTCGTGATTGCATGAGCTATAATGCATTTTGGTCATTTTTAGTCATTTCGACCTAATGGCAAATAATTTCATGGAGGCCAAAATTAATGATTTCATGAGTTATAACGCATGATTTTTAGCTATTTTTAATCATTTTGATACATTAACAAATAATTTCAAAGAGGTTAAAATTCAAGATTTCATGAGCGCTAACGCACAATTTTAGGCTATTTTCAGTCATCTCCACCTATTGGCAAATATTTCACGTACATTAAAGTTCATGATTTTATGAGCTATAACCGATGATTTTGGATCATTTTTAATAAATTTATTTCATAGGCAAATAATTTTATGGAGGCTAAAATTCACAATTTCATGAGCTATAACACATGATTTTTGGTTATTTTTAGGCGCTTCAATCTAGTGGAAAATAATTTTCTCTAGGCTATAATTCATGATTTCATAAGATAAGATGCATGATTTTTAGTCGTTATTTGTCGTTTCGACCCACTGGCAAATAATTTCATGATTGCCAAAATTCACCATTTTGTTGGCTATAGCCCGCAATTTTAGCCATTTTTAGTTATTTTGACACATTTGTAAATAATTTTGGAGAAACCAAATGTAAAGATTGCATGAGCTATAACACATGAATTTTGGCCATTTTTAGTCGTTTTAACCATTGGAAAATAATTTAACGGAAGCAAATTTGAAGAATTCATGAGCCATAACGTATGTTTTTTGGCTAGTTTTAGTCATTTTGATCCATTTGCAAATAGTTTTATAGAGGCCAAAATTCATAATTTCATGAACTGTAAAGCATGATTTTCTAGATATATTTAGTCATTTCGTATACTACCAAATAATTTTGTAGCGTTCAAAATTACCAATTTCGTGAGCTATAACCTATGATATTTGCCAAATTTCAATATTTCATGAGCTAAAACATATGATTTTTAGCCATTTTTAGTCACTTCTAGCCATCAGAAAATAATTTTGTGGAGGAAATAATTCATTATTTTATGGTTTATAATACTTTGGTAGAGGCCAAACTTCACGACTTCATGAGCTATAATACATTATAGCTCATGCAATCATAAACTTGATCTCTGTGAAATTATTTACCAATAGGTTGAAATGACTAAAAATTAAAAAAATTCTTGTGTTATAGCTCATAAAATTATGAAGTATGGCCTCCGTGAAATTATCTATCAATGGGTCAATATGACCAAAAATATCAAAAATCATGTGTTATAGCTCATGAAATCTTAAACTTTGCCTTCGTGAAATTATTTGTCACTGCCCAAATTTGTGAGTTATAGGCCATGAAATCTTAAATTTTGACCTTCATGAAATTATTTGCTAATGGGTCCGAATGACTAAAAGTTTGCTAATGTCAGAGATTATAGCTGTGACGCCCTTGATTTTAAAAAGACTGCAGTCCAAGATGAAACCAAGAATGTCAAACCTGCCAAGCACCAAACAGCATATTACGACATGTTTCACCATCACAATTACTATCAAAAGAGTGAAATCAACAACAGGTGTAGATACAAAACAGGCAAGATAAAATCTACGGAAGAAATACTAAACAACAGATACTCTAAAGAAAATCATCATCACTGATATAAATGGATAGATCTCTAAGAAACAAACTGAACTGATACAAATGTCTCATATTAGGAAGTCAAATGAAATGACATAAAGGCATATCGCCTTACAAAGCTAGAAATAATATCCCAAATATTCTTAAATACATTTACTGTGGAGTTCTGCCATAAACTGCAAATATAATAAATATCTAGACTGCAAATATAATAAATATCTAGATAGAATCTACGAAGACATCTCATCAACCTGTAACTCTCTGTGTGCCTAACTCGCTACCTAAAAGGGGGGAAACAATGAGTGTCAAAGCGCTATAGCGATAACATCTTAACTAACCCCAGGGGGAAGGGCTAGAAGGATAAGAAAATAGCTGTAGATATATAATAGATAATCAATCATCGACTATAAAATGAAATAGGAGTTTGATATTTAGAAATTTATAATACGAGCATAGGTACGTCCCCCGTAGCTCAAATTATAAATATCTAAATACCAAATCCGAGCTACAGCATGGAGCATTAACTCCATATCCAACCATACTATCAAAATATTCTGACTAACGCCAGATACTTATCTAACACATGGACTACATCTACTACATGTTAAATAAAATAACTCAGATAAATGCCCAACACATGGACTGCATATGATAAATGCCCAACACATAGACTGTAAAAGGTAAAAGCCCAACACATAAACTATATATAACGAAGGTCCAACACATGGACTGAAATAGATAAATGTCTAACACATGGACTATATGATTAAGTTCCAACACATGGACCACAATAGACAAGTGTCCAACACATGAACTGCATACGATTAATATCATACAATGAACAGATACAAGTAAAAACATATATACTATTCACTCTCATATCCCAGTGAATAAATTTAAGACTCATGTCAAATAGTCAACTCATGTACACCAATCTCAGTGTATAACAAACCCATATAACCTAGGTGTCTCGCCAGCCACACAATCCACACGCGAATGACGTACACATATACAAACAGGTCTCACGGTTGACCGACAAATATCTACGGTTGACCACGCAGTGAGCAGAAAGTTTCTGCTCATCTGCACACCCAGCGGTCGACCGTCACATATATGTGGTCAACCGCACAAGTGAAAGAAGCTTTCTGCTTCTGCTGCACGCCCGGCGGTCGACCGCGCAGATACAGAAAACCTTCTGTAGGTTTTCTATTCTGGGGGTTTTGATTTAGAAGTCTGTAAACAATGATTTTAAGTACCATCAATACTATATACATGATTTAGCATTACTAGAACATGCAAAAACACAATCTAATCACCATAGACAACAAAGAAAACTTTTTAAACACATGAATACATGTCGACACTTTCGAAAACAAATTTTTTTTTCAAAACTCTTGTTAGAAATATTTTTAGATCTAGATCTGTATTAAGGAATTCGTGAGTGATCTTTATTAACTGAAAACTTGTTCTTCTTGCAATATATCATATAAAGATCAATCTTTATACATAAAATAGCATGTTAGGCTCACAAATCACAAGAAAACATTGTTAAAAATGTTTAAAAACATGGGTGTATGATTAGGCGAGATGAAACTCGTCTAAGGGGTGTTGACAAACTCTTAAGGACGCTGAAAAAGATTATCCTTTACTGAACGCCGCGGGATCCCGCTAAAACTCTCCAAAATCTATCGAAAACACCAAGGAGAAGGGGTTAGGGTTTGCAAGAGGGAAGGAGAGGGCTGCTAGGGTTTAGACTGATTAAAGAGAGGGTCTCCCGGGCATAAAACTATATATATGAACCAATAAACCCGACCCAAAACCCAACATGACCCGAACCTGGGAAAACCCAAAATCCACTCAGCGGTCAACCGTCGCTATGTCACGGTCGACCGCGCAGGAAGCAAAAGCCTTTCTGCTCGCCTGCACACCCCGTGGTCGACCGCCATTATGGCGCGGTCGACCGGACAGGAAAATTCATGTTTGTGCATGTTTGATTATGTGCTGGTCTTCCACTTGATTTCTCTCATATATATACACTTGTTTGATCCCCAAACACTTGTTATCATATTTATCTATAATATAAATATATTTCACAATAAAAAATTTATTCACTCTATTTTACGGGGTTTTACATTCTTCCCCCCTTAAAAGAATTTCATCCTCAAAATTTCAAAATCGCATCTCAAAAATTAATAATATGAGAAAAACACGTCAAGAGTAATTAATTTCCCACATACACATGTCATAGCATTAATTTCCAGATATGAACATAGTGATATCTAAAGTTAACAATCTAGAATGCAAATATTCGCACCTTAAATCCCTAACTAAATGGAATTAGTATGTCGGGCAAAAAATCCAAACAAGGAACCCCCCCCATATATATATACCATGTATCTCAAATGATTAAGGATTAAGTAACAATATCCCCATTCTAGTGTTAAAGATAAATATGACTATCCAAAATTATTATAAAGCATAGAAAAACATAATCCAAACCATTTACCTGCTCAAACAGGTGTGGGTAGTCGCGACGCATATCCTCCTCATGCTCTCAAGAAATCTCCTCAGCTCCTCTCCGGTTCCATTGAACTGTCACCAAAGGAATCACCTTGTTTCTAAGTTTCTTATCTTCTCTAGAAAGTATACAAGCTAGGATCTCGATTGTAGTCAAATCGTCCAGAAGTTCAACCTCCGGGGCATCCAATACTCGTTGTCTCTCCTCATCATGCAAGTGCTTCTTGAGCATAGAAGCATGAAATACGTCGTGCACACCAGACATCGATGCTGGCAGATTTAGTCTATAAGAAACAACTCTAATACACTCATAAATCTGAAAAGGGCCAATATATCTTGGGGCAAACTTTCCACGTCTACCAAATCTATGTACACCCTTCATCGGTGATACCTTTAGCATGACATAATATCCTACCTAAAACTCTAAAGGTCGCCATCTATGATCTGCGTAGCTCTTCTGCCGACTCTGAGCGGCTAGAATATGCTTCCTAATTAATGCTACCTTTTCGGTAGTCTGCCTCACCAGCTCTGGTCCAAGCAACAAGCTATCCTTCGGTTCTGCCCAACATATAGGGGATCTACAGTGCCTCCCGTACAGTGCCTCATATGGAGCCATACCAATCGTCATTTTATAACTATTGTTATAAGCAAACTCTATCAAGGAAATATGATCCTCCCAGCTTCCTTGAAAGTCAATGATACAAGCCCGCAACATGTCCTCTAACACCTGATTCACTCTTTCTGTCTGAGCGTCTGTCTGAGGGTGGAATACACTGTTGTGAAATAAATCTGCTGTCGAATGAATCCTAGAAACTCCTCCAAAAGTGTGAGGTAAAAACTGAACCCCGATCTAATACAATCGTATCTGGAATTCCGTGAAGTCGAACTATCTCCCGGATAAATATCCTCGCATAGGTCTCAGCAGTATAAGTAGTCCTCATTGGAATAAAATATACCGACTTAGTCAACCGATCCACTATTACCCAAACTGAGTCGTTCCCCTTCTTCGACTTCGGTAACCCTACAATGAAGTCCTTGGAAATGTCCGCTCACTTCCACTCTAGAATGGGTAAAGGCTGAAGTGTCCCTACTGGTCTCTGGTAATATGCCTTCACCTGCTGACAGGTAAAACACTTAGCTACATATTCTGCAATATTTCTACGCATACCACTCCACCAAAAGTGTCTCCTCATGTCCTTGTTCATCTTAGTGGTTCCTGGATGCCAACAGCTTTGCTACCGAAGCTGTTGTGCCGCAGCCGACGATCAAGATCCCGATGCTCGAAGAGGTCGAATTCGAATTCGACCAGCAGAAATTTGAAGAGTACATCTCCTCCTCCTCCTCCTCCTCCAGATCTGCTCCTCCTCATAAGCGCAGGAAGATCTCCTCCTCCCAGAAGATCCGTCGGTCTCCAGATCTAAAGACCCGAGAAGTCGATCTCCCCGTAGTCGATGCTACAGTTGCACCTTGTAACGATCCGCCGGCATCCGATGAAACCAGATCTGCAGATCTGAACTCCTTCGTGATCAAGGAGCTGACTGCTGAAGGTGCGCCAACTCTATCAAAGAGAGCATGTCAAAGCAAACGCCAACGCCTCGCGTGCCAATTCGCCAAGGCTTTGAATCAGGTGGATGGACTCTGTTACCAAGCAGATCTGGAGTTCAGAAAACGCCAAGTGGCTAATCTATCGCCACGACTAGCATCAGAATCCTCCTCCCAACCACCTACTAACGAATGGGTTCGTGTCAAACGAACTCGTTCAACTCTCAAGGAGCGAATCCAGAAGCGCCGCGCCTTGCTTGCGCATGCCCGGACCCTTATGCGAAAATCATAGGAAATGCAAAAGGACGAGGCAGTTAAGAGATCGCCAAGATCTAAGCAAGTTTGGATGCCAATGGCCAAATCAGCGCCTAAGGCAAAAGCAGGCGACGTTGCTCTCCGGCCTTCGTCAACTCCAGATCCTGCTCCTGCACCTCCGGTGAAGCTCTATGACAGCGTGGATCTCCCCAAATCTAGAGTCCCATTGAAGGATCGTGTCGGTGCCCTACCCGAGAATCGAGGAAAAGCGCTTATTAAGGAAAGCTTGAGACCGTTAAAGGAGCTTCGAGCAAACATCCGGACTGGGGGTCGTACGCGACCTCCTAACAAATTAATTTCTACAACAGCCCGCTTGGAGGTACATGCAGAAAACCAGGAGCCCGTTAAGGTTTCACCCTCACAATGGTGTGATTCCAAACGTGTGACTCCTGTAGATGCCAACAAGGCAATGTTTACTCAGAGGAAAACGCGTCAGACAGACGAACGCGTTATACCTGAGAATCCATGTAAGCAGTCGATAGGTTACTCCGACCGTAACGTCGAGTTGTACTATCGGGCTGGGGGTACGAATAAATCTCAAAAGAGAAGTACCTGGGAAGCGGACTCTCGCTGTCCGTGTAACAAAATTATCAGGGCAGTATTATCGACGTGTAGCTACCCCAAGACCGCTCCACGGAGGGTCTCGATATTCGAAAGTATCTCCGCAGAAGCATTGAAACCCAAATCAAGGCGTTTTAGCAAGAGGCGATCAGCCAATCGAGATGATGAACTCCTAGCATTCACCATCAATATGGTCGATAAGGGGAAGTCTCCGATTACTTCTAACCCCAATTTCTCCCCAGGAAAGAGAGTCAATTCGGGGATAGCCCAACTAATGTCTCGGCTTCAATTAGAAGCCGTCGGGCCTGAACAATCTGTAGTCATCGCCAACGTGACTGATAAGAGGAAATCTACCCGACCTTCTGATTCAGACCCCCTCCTATCACATCGTTTAACTCGGCTACGTGCAGGGACTACTAGACGTAGAGATTATTTGAGGATGACCAGAGGACTATCCTCGGACGATGAAGCGTCAGACGCTTGCTCGGCAGTCGCTTCAGAAGCCACCGTATCCAGTCCCGGACAATCCCGTGAGGTATTTATGATTAACACCGACGAAGTAGCCAAAATGGTTGAGGATGCCTTAGCCAAGCAGAAAGAGGCATTTAAGATCGAAATGGAAATAGCTATGCTACGAATGAGGGAAGAGCATGACCAACAAATTCGGGCTCTGTCCAATCAATTCGGTGAATCCAATCATCGCAACAATGCTAATCAAACATATAGCGATTCAGATACGGATGAACACCTTAAGGCTGATGACCCTCCCATTGACTAGAACGCTGGGGGTGGTCGCATTATTCCTCTCGAAAATTGTCCAAAACAGGGTATAGATGAGGACGAAAAGATGAAGGACCTCGAGAGCAAAATTAACGCTTTAATGTCTGCTCAAGAGGTAAAGAAGATCGGTATTCCGTGTCCTTACCCAAAAGAGTGGGATTCGATCCCGTATTTGACGAAGTTCAACCTAATTAACTTCACGCCGTTCGACGGGAAGGGCTCGCCTACTCAGCATTTAATCTACTTTAAGTCCCATTTGGGCACGATTTCTGGCAACGAACCCTTGATGATGCGGTTATTCGTTGGCACCCTTCGCGGGCCTACCTTCGATTGGTACCGCCGTCTCAAGCCTAGAAGCATCAACAGCTGGGAGGACCTGGAGAGCATGTTCCTCGCTCATTTCTTCGACGATGACGCCGAAGTGTCGATCAGGACACTCTTCGATGAGAAACAGAAAGACGGAGAGTCGGTGGATACCTTCATCAAACGCTTCCGCAATCAGGCAATGAACTGCAAGGATCCCATCATGGAGGAATTCATCTTGCAAACCTGTCATAACAACTTGTCCGTTAACATCTTGGACGCTATGGGAGTAGAGCCGCTCAATACCTAGAAAGAGTTGAAGGTGCGCGGAGAGCAGGCCGAACGTTCCCTCAGAAGGAGGAAGGTCGAAAGAAGCCAACCAATGGCTAACCCTCTTAATCCGAGTCTCGTTTCCCATGATGAAGGGAAGGCACCTGCGGCTGCTGTTGATGTTAATCAGACGTCGCAACAGCAACCCCGAAGACAGCAGAAGACTTCGGATCCGAGGTTCCAAAAAGATTACTCATTCAAGGATGAAGACGTTCCAGCCATCTTTGAGACCCTTCTTGAAAACAACAAGATTAAGCTGCCACCCATCACGAATCAGGAGGAAGCTGACAATACTGCAGATCCGAAATACTGCGCGTACCACAGGAGGATCCTTCATCCCACCAAGGCGTGCTTTACTTTAAAGAATAGCATCCAAACCTTGATTGAAGCCGGCGTTATAACGCTAGGGTAAGCCAATTGAGAATGGCAACACTCCGATAAGTATAAGAGTATAAACTGCTCCTTCCTAGACTCCGACAAGTATAAGAGTATAAACTGCTTCTTAACACTCCGATAAGTATAAGAGTATAAACTGCTCCTTCCTAGACTCCGACAAGTATAAGAGTATAAACTGCTTCTTAACACTCCGAAGAGTACACGAGTATAAACTGCTTCTCAATCCTCCAACCGGTATAAGAGGTTAAACTGCTCACTGATACTCCAATAGGTATATGAGTCTAAACTGTTTCCTACCGTTGACGGGAAGTTCCTGGAGAATTTTATACGTAATATTCTTAAGGATAACCCGAACATGCAACCAAATGTAATGATAAACCTAGTTTCGTAAGGAAGCTGGGGGTGGATGATTCATGTAACGGGAAGTTCCCGAAAGAATGTTACATGTAATTTTCTTAGGGATAACCTGATCATTATAACTTAGATGATAAACACTAAACCCCCACTGTGATTTATATGAGTCAACACTCCCGTTGTAATTTGTACTCTCACTCTCACTGTCTACCTAGTCAAACCTTCTTACAGTTAGGACCACATTCAAAATCCCCTCTCGATTCCTTCAATGAACGAGAGGATCATTTTCAAATCGAGCGATCAAACCTTCCTACAATGAGGATCGTCTCAAACTCCCGCTTGGTCAAACCTTCCTACAGTTAGGACCAAAACAACAATTCATTCTCGATAAGCGAGAAATTCATCTTTAGTTCGGTAATCAAACCTTCCGACAGTTAGGGTTATCCGAATCTTTTTGATTCTCGGAGTGGAGATCCCACTTCTAGTTTCACCTTTCCGAATTCTGAGGGTGGAGATCCCACCTCGAGTCTCCTTTCCAACTGGAGAGAGAATATAAAATTCTTCCTCTTCAGTGTTGGGAGATAGAATATAAAATTCCTCCTCTCCTATTTCGGGTTCGTCTTTGCCCAAGGAGAAGACACCACTTTTTTTCAATTCCCAAAATCCGTGCCTTACAGGTACGGGGAATTTTATCCTGAATCCTAAGTAGGGATAAGTCAACACCTAACACGCATTGCCGATTTAGTCTTTCACCGATTGAAGAAGACACCAGAATTCTAGTCTGGGGAATTTTATCCCGAAGCCTAAGAAGGGATAAGCCAACGCCTAACACGCGTTGCCGGTTAGTCCTTAACCGTAAAAAAGGACAAAAGCCCACATATTCGACATTGTGGCAGGTTGTTATTCATAACGCCAAAATCCACGCCATACATGCGCGGGGAATTTTATTCTGAATCCTAAGAAGGGATAAGTCAACGCCTAATACGCGTTGCCGGTTAGTCCTTAACCGTAAAAAGGACAAAAGCCCACATATTCGATATTGTGGCAGGTTGTTATTAATAACGCCAAAATCCGTGCTTCACACGCACGGGGAATTTTATCCCGAATCCTAAGTAGGGATAAGTCAACGCCTAACACGCGTTGCCAGTTTAGTCTTTCACCGATTGAAAAAGACACCAGAATTCTAGTCTGGGGACTTTTATCCTGAATCCTAAGTAAGGATGAGTCAGCGCCTAACACGCGTTGCCGGGTAGTCTATTCCCGTGACAAAGACAAAATCTACATATTCAATATCGTAGCATCAAGTCTAAGGGAATTCATTCCTTCAGCACAACGTCACATGCGGAACGGACTTAAAACAATCCGCATGTAAGCCCGATTCAAACGGTAATCGGTAAGAGCACGTCAAATCCGTTGAAGGCTGAGGATTTGCCAAAAATCCTAAGTCAACGTCTGATACACGTCGCTGTTTAGTCTTTTCACAGGAGAAAGATAAAGTCTACGTATTCAATATCGTAGCACTAAAAGGGTTAACTCTTTTAGCTTAACGTCACATGCGGAATGGACTTAAACAATCTGCGTGCTAGCCCGACTCAAACGGTAGTCGGTAAAGGCTCATCAAACCCGTTGATGGCTGAGAATTTGCCAAAAATTATATAAATACGAGTCATTGACGCATCAACTCCGTTAGTTGGTCTCGTGACTCGAGTATCCAACAACATTAAGATAAGATCCACACATGCAGATAAATCAGCTTTAACAGTTGGTCCTGTAGCCCCGACATTTGAGACCGCTACGCTCCAATACCTTAAGGGCTTAAACTATGTACTCTAGCAAACGCACGAGTATAAACTGTTTTAATGGCGATCCGAAACCCTAGGTCAACGCCGGTCAACGCGTAACCCTAGATCAACGTCAGTCAATGTGTTGCAACCAAAAAGTTAACGTGTGACGATCTGAAACCCTAGGTCAACGCCGGTCAACATGTAACCCTAGGTCAACATCAGTCAACGCGTTGCGACAAAAAGTCAATGTACGGTAACCTGAAATCCTAATTCAGCACGATGTGACGGAGATAGTCAGTTCAAAGTCAACTTAATGACACGAGCCAAACTCAACTCATCAGTTTTAGATTTGAGACTTCGACGATGGCCAGCCGATAAACGCAGTGCCGAAAGAACTTCAGCTATTCGTCAAAGCATCGAATAGATTGAAAATCAAAGGAGTCAAGAATCGAAGCTAACTACAGGTCCTTTATGCCGATCGAAGGCTGGACCAATCACATCCAAAGTATTCCAGCCTCTTCGATAAAAGAAACAAGTCTGGAACGTTTTGGAGGGGGTATCTGTAGGCATCGAAAATTGTCTATAGGTCTCCACGAACAGCTCAGCGTTAAGAAAAGACAACGAACATCACTATCCAAGTCATGGAAGCTTAATCGACGTTGACGAATGATTGAAGTGAATCGACAGACTATGTGAACTAACAGAATTTTGGAATAACAAGGGTACGAACTGATCGGGAGCCCCACAACATTTACAAACGGCGAAATACCCTTCATGTCTCATTTATTCCACAGATGATCTAATCATTAGAGCTTATAGAACTCCTCGTCGGCTTTCCAACGCACTTTGAATCACTTAAAACCGACATCGGATGAAGAATTTATGAAAAAAACGGACAAACATACGAAACTCGGCGTCTCAGCCTGAATGAGACACCCCGAGGTTTCTCGGCCCACCCGAGACACCCTAGGGTGTCTCAGCCCAAGCCGATACACCCTAGGGTGTCTCGGCCAAGGCCGAGACACCCCAAGGTGTCTCGGCCCAAGTTGAGACACCCTGGGGTGTCTCCAATGCAGAAATGGACAGTTATGCGGTTTTAACCGCTCGAAACCCCTTGGAGCCTATAAATACAGCCCTGGGTCCTCACTTTTTTGAGATCTGGAATTTGGGAGATTAGGCGAAGCCCTACCGGATTGAAGACTAAATGTGCACGGATTTTAGAGAGGAGGAGGAGAGATCGGATCGAGTTCTTCAACGCAAGAGAGAGAGATTCTTCAGATCTGCAGTTCCCCGGGTTCGTTCCTTAAGATCATCCTGTTGCGATAATCTTAAGAAGAGCAATTATCTCGCCGTTGCCGAGATAAGCGCTATGGTTTCTTGATTCCTTCGCGAATCAATGAAGCTCTGCCCGATTTTTTAGTAATCAGATCTGATCGACGATGATCCACGGATAAACCCCGGCACAGGCAAAGACACCCACGCAAGCAGAAGACCGATAAATGATCTCCCTACGTTTGTTTGATAAAGTTGTAAACTTGTTTTATTTTCATTGTGTAAGAAGATCTTATAAAAAGATCAACTTTATATTTTATTCGAGTTTATTGTAACGACTAAAGTTATAATAGATTCGATAGCAATGAAAACATCAACTTTCACCGCAAACAGAACTCTGACTACTTTGTCCCTCCAAGATGGCTGCACTGATAAAGCTCCCAAATATGCATTGTTTCCGCCCATCTCTGGCCTAAAATCAAACTGACTAAGAGTGATAAGATCTCGATACAACGAGCATCTCAGAGCCGCAACCTGATGTTAACGATTCCTACTCAAAGCACCTGCTACGACGTTCGCCTTCCTAGGTGATACTGAATCGCGAACTCGTAATCCTTGATGAACTCAATCCATCACTGTTGTCTCTGATTAAGTTCCTTCTGAGAGAAAAGGTACTTCAGACTCTGGTGGTCTGTGAATAGCTAGAACTAAACTCCATACAAGTAGTGTCTTCACGCCTTCAGTGCGAATACTACCGCTACTAACTCCAAATCATGAGTGGGGTAGTTCTACTCATGCACCCTCAATTACCGTGAGATATATGCTACTACCCTCTGAGTCTGTATCAGAACACCTCCTAAACCTGTTAATGACACATCCGTGTATACAACAAATGGCCTGTCACTGTTCGGAATAGTAAGAACTGGCGCCGTAGTCAACTTAGCCTTTAAGATATTAAAGGCCTTCTGGCACTCCATGCTCCAAGTGAACTGTACACTCTTCTTAGTAAGGTGTGTAAGTGGTATCACAATCTTCGAGAAGTCTTGAATAAACTTCCTGTAATAGCCAGCTAACCCCAAAAAGCTACAAATCTCGGTAACCATCTTTGGTGGTTCCCAATCAAGTACTACTGAAACCTTAGCTGGGTCCTCTGCTATGTCCTCTCTGCTAACAACATGACCAAGAAATCTGACCTCAGAAATCCAAAACTCACATTTGCTAAACTTAGCATATAGCTGATGCTCTCGCAAGGTCTACAAAGCCAAACGTAGATGCTGCTTGTGCTACGAATCCGATCTTGAATAATAAGAATATCATCGATAAATACAATCACGAACTAGTCCAAGTATGGACGGAAGACACAGTTCATCAAATCCATGAATACCGTGGGTGCATTGGTCAACCCAAATGGCATGACCAAAAACTCGAAGGACCCATATCAAGTCAGAAAGGCGGTCTTGGGAATATCCATCTCCCGAACCCGTAACTAATGATAACCAGAACGAAGATCAATCTTTAAGAAATACTGTGCTCCCTACAGCTGATCGAACAAGTCATCAATCCGAGGTAAAGGATATCTATTCCGGATAGTGACTTTGTTCAATTCAGGTAGTCAATACACAATCGCATATTACCATCCTTCTTCTTTACGAAGAGGACCGGCGCTCCCACGGAGAATGACTCCGACGAATAAAGCCCTAAGCTAACAACTTATCTAACTAGGTCTGTAGCTCCCTCATCTCAATAGGTGCCATGCGATAGGGTGCTTGGGATATCGGGGCTGTGCCCAGCTATAACTCAATACAAAACTCAAACTCTCTCACAGGAGGCAACCCAAGTATGTCCTGAAAGACATCCTGAAAATCTAAGATAACTCTATATATCAACACTCTGATCCCGAAGCATCACCTTCGCGATGTACGCCAGTAATGACTCGGTAAACTGGTTCCCCTGAGAGGTGGCCACAACTAACTCGGACCCATCGGATGCTCGCAACTTGACTGTTTTCACAAAACAGTCGATACTGACGTGGTAGGAAGATAGCCAATCCATACTAAGAATAACAGCAAACTCTGACATGCTCAACACTATCAGATCGACAACAAACTCAGACTTGTCTAAACTGATAACACACCTCCTACAAATACTCTCCAAGAGTGACATCTCACCTAGCGGGGTGGAAACTGACAAAGGAACATCTAGAGGCTGAGCTACAAACTAAAGTCTAATCATAAAAGCATAAGATATGAAAGAGTACGAAGCTCCCGAATCAAAAAGAATACAGGCTGGAAAGGAGTTCACGAAGAACGTACCCTCCATTACGGCCCCGCTCGCACCATGATCACGAGGGACTACTGCATAGACCCTACCGGTCGCTGGAGCCTGCTCTGCTACTAGAGGTGGAGCATATGGAACTATATGTCCCTGAGGGACCTCCTAAACTATACGAACATGCCCCTCAATCTGCGGAACCACTGGCGGTGCCTCCAGTCTTATCTGCTGGCCCTGACCTCGGCCCTAAAATCGATTCTGTTGCTGATTCTGCCTTTTCCCTTGTTGGGCTCCTATTGGTGCACTACGACATTCTGATGCTTTGTGCCCAATCTTACGACAATTATAACATGCACCCTGAAACTTGTACTGCTGAGGTGCTCTCTGATCGTGCTGAGGTCCTCTCCTATGAGGGCCTTGCTGCTGCTGTTGTTGGGATCTTGAAAATGGCCTCTTATTCTTGCCCTTATCTTTAGTATTTCCTTCTTTGTCCTTCTGGAACATAGGTGACTCATTCTCCTGTGAAGTGGCAGCATCAGCTACCTCTCAAACTGAGTAGAACCTCCTAGAAATAAGGTATCGACGAAGGTTAGGGTGAAGTCCTGCTAGAAACATCTGTGCCTGGCGTTCTCCAGTCTGCCACATGCCCGTAAAATAAAGTAGACTCATAAATCTGCTCTCAAAGTCCGCTACTGACATGTCTCCCTGAGTCAATCTGGATAACTCAAGCTATTTCCCGGCCTATGCCGCGGAAGAGATATATTGCTCATCGAAGAAGTAGGTAAAATCCTCCCAGGTGAGTGTCATCCTCTAATCTGAAGTGAACTGTAGTCGATACCATCTCCCCGCATCTCCTTTAAGACTATAAGATGACAGCCTCTGCTTCTGAACTGAAGTCACATTAAGTATCTTAAGAATGTTACCCACATCCTCCTTCTACTTATGTGCAGCAAGAGAATCCGACAATCCCTAAAACTTCGGTGCCCTCATCTTCTGGTATCTCTCCACTAGGCGGAGCTAAGTCTCCTGCTTTGTGGCCCTATTAGCAACTGCCTGTGGGGTGGGTGTTGGTGTATCTCCCATAAAATTCTTCGCAATTGGAATAGCTAGTACTACCGGTGGTGGAACTACTGGTGGTGGTGGTGTGACATGATTCGTCACAAGCTCCTCGAGTACTGCCATCCTAGCGGCTATGGGAGCCATCAGATCTATCAAATATTAGGGAGCCTGCTACAGCTCGGGTAGAGCCTGATCAGCTCTCCGGGTACGAGGTCTACCGTGTCCTTCCATCTAAGCACATAGAAGAAGGTTTATGATGTTGGACCCTATAGGGGGGTGATTAGGGTCTTATGGCTATAATTATGCAATAAAAAATGAGACAAGCAACAAACCACAAAATGAACAACTATAGTAAATGAGATAGAGTTAGAAATCGTTATCCAAGTGACGCGCGATATGTTAACGAGGTTCGGCCCGCTGACCTACGTCCCCGCTCTCCACTCTCGAGGAGAATCCACTACATAACCCGGTTTAGAAGCCGAAACTTCTTCTACACAACGATCTCCACAAGATCTCACAACTACACAGTTGATCACCACAAGATCTCACTCCCACACAGTTGATCTCCACAAGATCAAGCTCTCAACAGTAGTAATAATGTAAAAACTCTCTCTTTACAATGTCCCTATGGTAAGGAGAAAGATTACACTAAAGCTGGGAAGTGAACTTCAAAACAAAGAAATCAGGTTTTGAAAGTTTGCTCTCAAAAAAAATAGATCTCTGATTTTTTAAAATGTTTGGGACACTTAAAGAAGAAGGGGTATAAGGGGTTTAAATAGGAGAAAACACTGCAGCCAAAACCCATACCCATATCCCCTAAATCCCGTAAAAAATCATCGTCTGAAACTGTACGTAAAAGTCCGTTGGAGTAAACGACGGTCGACCGCGAACCACTTTCGAGGCTCAGAAAATTTCCATAGACTTTGGCGGTCGATCGTGACGGTCAACCGTGGGAATTTTGAGCTGACGGTCGACCGTGGCGGTCGACCGCGAAAGTTTTTGTTTGGCTCCGCAGGTAAAAACTCAGGCACGGTCGACCGTGGTGGTCGACCGCAAACTGATATAGCTAACACTGTTTTTGAAAGCAGTTTTTGACTCTTTAAAAATCTGTAAAAATATTCAAATGACTTTTAAAAGTTGTGTAACTTTGTATATTGTTTTTGACACTAAAAACAAACTGTTTAGAAATGGAATTTTATGAAAAGATCCTCATACTTGTGAAAAATGATATTTTGTCAAAATGTTCAAAAATATAAGTATGAAAACGTGTGTGTGTGTAATATCCCAATAGCTTCAAGTAAAATCTACAACTACTTGCCTATATTCTAGCACTAGAGAGAAAAGAAAAAACTAGCTAATATCCTCACATAGAATTACAATTCTTTGAGTCTTGATATAGCTTTGAGTTGATGAAGCTTTGACTTGAATGTGTTGTTCTTGATCAACATTTGCTTCATCATTATGCCTCTTACTCCTTTGGATATCATCGTTGAAGCTCATATTCCATCCAATCCTCCATAAGTGATACTAACATGTTTGATATATATATTAACTACAATATCACTCAAAAAACAATTAGTACCGATAATGGTGGTTGTAAAACATCATCAAAACATAAGGGCTAACAATCTCCCCCTTTTTTATGATGATAACCAAACATTATATAAGAGCAAAATAAATAGAGTTTATAGATAGGTGCCCCCCTATCTATGAGCTCCCCCTTACTATGTGCACAAATGAGGAGATTTCCCTCCCCCTTTGTCACCATCAAAATGGGGTAAAAGAAATGGTAATCAAAACATGCATATGAAATGCAACTAACCAAACAAGCAAATAGAACTTTCACATAGTGCATAAACTCAAACTATTTCTTATGCGACAAAAATCATCTTCACTAAGAAGCTTGGTAAAGATGTCCGCTAATTGAGATTTTGTGTCAATATACATAAGAGATACATCTTGCCTCTCTATATGATCGCGTAAGAAATGATGGCGCACATCAATATGCTTGGTTCTAGAATGCAAAACCGAATTTTTTGAAATATTGATAGCACTAGTGTTATCACAAAAGAGTTTTATATTTTGAAAATTCAAATCATAGTCAACTAAACTTTGTTTCATCCACAAAACTTGGGCACAACATAAACCGACGGCAATGTATTCCGCTTCCGTAGTGGATAAAGCAACACAATTTTGTTTCTTGGAAGCCCAAGAGACTAGAGAGTTACTCAAGAATTGACATGTACCACTCGTACTCTTACGATCTACCTTACATCTGGCAAAGTCGGCATCACAAAAACCATATAGATCAAAAGATGTGCTTTTTGGATAAAATAAACCAAGATCAATTTTTCCATGAACATATTTAATAATTCTTTTAACCGTAATCAAATGAGATGCTTTAGGAGAACCTTGAAAATGTGCACATGCACACACACTAAACATGATATCGGGTCTACTAGCGGTGAGATAAAGAAGACTACCTATCATACCTCGGTATAGTTTTTGGTCCACATCCTCACCACTATCATCCGTATCAAGCTTGACGCTTGTACTCATGGGAGTTGGTGCATGCTTAGAATTCTCCAAATTGAATTTCTTCACTAATTCTCTAGCATAATTGCTTTGAGAAATGAATATTTCATCCTTAGTTTGCTTGACTTGGAGCCCGAGAAAGAATATGAGCTCTCCCATTATGCTCATTTCAAAATGATCTTGCATAACTTTAGAAAAATCCTTGCATAGAGATTCATTAGTAACACCAAAAATGATATCATCAACATATATTTGAACTAAAATGAAATTATTTTTTTTTCTCACAAAAATAGTATTATCAATTTTCCCTTTAGAAAAACTATTTTCAAGAAGAAAACTAGAGAGGCGATCTGTGACACCCCTGGGTTCACACAAGGCTGCAGTCCAAGGTAAAACCAAGAATGTCAAACCTGCCATGCACCACACCGTGCAATAACATATTTCACCATCACAATTAATATCCATCTAGTGGAGTCAATAACAGGTGTAGGTACAAAAGCAAGTAAAAGATAATACACGAAGGGCTGATGAAATGATAACGATCCAATAAATATCTCATCATCCAACAAATGGAAATACATAGTCAATGTCTGAATAAATAAACTGGAGTAGTCAACAAGTCTCAAATACAAATATCTAACAAGAAGAAAATAAGGCACACAGCCTTTACAACTTCTAGAACAATACTCTCAAATGTCTAACAAAATCTAAAGTGGAGCTCCAACATAAGCATAACTAACAGCTAAACACTAAAGTGTGTCGCCATCAACCTACGACTCTCCGGGCTCCTGGCTCGTTACCTGAAATGGGGACGGACAACGAGCATCAAAGCGCTAGCGAGCAACATCACAACCAACCCCAAGGGAAAAGGGCTCGTTGTATATGAAAATACAGATAATACATAATAGATCTAAAATCATTGATCTTACTAAGAGGGTTTTAGTATTTAGAAATTTACAACACGAGCATAGGTACGTCGAGCGAAATAATCCAAACAAGGAAACCCTCATGTATATACCTTGTATCTCAAATTGTAAATCCCTAAAC
>BQKN01065064.1:260178-305621 GCA_022839385.1 Asparagus kiusianus
CGGAAAGGATCTTGATCGACCGGCGGTCCACGGATATCAACATCCCCATCACAGGCCAAAGACCCACGCAAGCAAGCACCGATAAACGGGACTTGCGTTTATTTTCGAGAGGGTTGTAATCTTTGTTTTCATTCTGTTTGTAACAGATTTCAAATCAATGAAAACAGCAACTTTCGACAAAAACAGTGATGTTCCCTACAAGAGATGAAGGTGTAGTAACTTTAGGTACCCAAATCTTAGGTCCTTGGTGGTTAGTAAGCTTGGTACCTTTGGGTACCCATGTCATTTCATAAAAATCATGATTGTCTTTAGTCTTACAATGAGTAGAAATATGACCACGTTTCATGCAATACGTGCACACAAAATTTCTCTTGTGTGTAGAGGCATGAGATCTATGAAATCTATTTCTCTCATGATGATGATAATTAGCATAAGCATGAGTGGGTCTAATCCTACCACTCTCAATTTCAAGTCTTTCAATCTTGGATCTTAATTGTTTGTTTTTAAAATCAAGATCCCCTAGCAATTCATCTTTTAAAGCAAGAGAGGTTTGTAGTTGTTCTAGTTTAGCATCACAAGAAGCATGCAATTTTTTAAAGGAAGAAAATTCTTTTGACATCCTTTTAAACTCAATGTTTAATTCTTCTAATGCGGTAGCTAGATCACATTGTATGTAAAAGGATCCACTTTTGGTATCGGAAACTACCTCCTTTTCATAAGCCATGAAGCAAATGTTGGGATCATGAAGAGTAATCTTAGCTCCTTCTTCATTGCTATCCGTATCGCTTGGTTCGAATTCCTCCCATCCGGTATACATGACTTTCTTCTTATTGTACTTCAAGTATTTCTCCTTGAGCTTGGGGCAATCTTTAGCGATATGACCCAGTTCATTGCATTCAAAGCACTTTCCTACACGTGAAGAAAATTTATTGTTAGATCGGGGATTAAACTTCTTGTTCATTTTAATGAGTCTAGAAATTCTTCTAGAGATGTGAGCCACTTCTCTAGAAAAATCAACTTAGCTATCCGATGATGATGAGGAGTAATCACTAGCTCCTTTGAGAGCTATGGACTTCATTTTTGGTGATGGATTCTCAACTTCCCGTGGTGGCACTTCCTCCTTCTCCTTTCCCTTGAGCTTCTTCTCATGAACCTTAAGCTTGCCGATGAGGCCATCGAGAGATAGAGTAGTAAGATCGTGAACTTCCTCTATGGCCGTAGCTTTGGGTTCCCATGCCAGAGTCAATGAACGAAGGATCTTTTAGTTCATCTCTTGGATAGTCAAATGCTTATCAAGACCATGCAATTCATTGATTATGTTAGTGAAGCGAGAAAACATAGCATCAATGGATTCATTAGGAAGCATCTTAAATAACTCATATTCATGCATAAGCCCACTGATTTTGGATTCCTTAACTTGGGGGGTTCTTTCATGTGTAATACATAATTTCACTCATATTTCGTATGCGGTTGCACACGTAGAAACCATATTATACTCATTTGGGGAAAGACCGCAAATTAAGGCGTTCATGGCCTTTGCATTGAGATTAGCTTGGTGCCTTTCTCCATCGGTCATGTTCCCAACTTTGGGTTTTTCTACATATTTCTTCTCTATGAGTTCTAGAATATCAAGATCAATGCAACAAAAATAAATCCTCATTCTAGCCTTCCAATAAGCAAAATTACTACCGGTGAAAAGAGGTGGTCTAGTGGTGGATTGTCCCTCTAACATATGCACATTTATTGAAGCCTCCATAAGATCTTTTCTCTAAGGTGGTTAGACCAAAAACTAATATAGAGACCAAGCTCTGATACCAATTGTTGGACCCTAGAGGGGGGTGATTAGGGTCTTAAGGCTATAATTGTGCAATAAAAAATGAGACAAGCAACAAACCATAAAATGAATAACTATAGTAAATGAGATATAGTTAGAAATCATTATCCAAGTGACGCGCGATGTGTTAATGAGGTTCGGCCCGCTGACCTACGTCCCCGCTCCCCACTCTCGAGGAGAATCCACTACACAACCTGGTTTGGAAGCCAAAACTTCTTCTACACAACGATCTCCACAAGATCTCACAACTACACAGTTGATCACCACAAGATCTCACTCCCACATAATTGATCTCCATAAGATCAAGCTCTCAACAGTAGTAATGGTGTAAAAGCTCTCTCTTTATAATGTCCCTATGACAAGAAGAAAGATTACACTGAAGCTGGGAAGTGAACTTGAAAACAGAGAAAATCAAGTTTTGAAAGTTTGCTCTTAGTAAAAATAGATCTCTGATTTTTTAAAATGTTTGGGACACTTGAAGAAGAAAGGGTATAAGGGGTTTAAATAGGAGAAAACACTGTAGTCAAAACCCATACCCATATCCCCTAAATCCCATAAAATTTGTCTGAAACTGTACGTAAAAGTCCGTTGGAGTAAACAGCGATCGACCGTGAAAATCTCGCGGTCGACCGCAAGCTATTTTAGAGGCTCAGAAAATTTCCATAGACTTTGGCGGTCGACCGTGGCGGTCGACCATGGGAATTTTCGAGCTGATGGTTGACCGTGGCGGTCGATCGCGAAAGTTTCTGTTTGGCTTCGTAGGTAAAAACTCAGGCGCGGTCGACCGTGGCGGTCGACCACAAACTGATATAGCTGACACTATTTTTTAAAGCAGTTTTTGACTCTTTAAAAATCTGTAAAAATATTCAAATGACTTCTAAAAATTGTGTAACTTTGTAAATTAATTTTGACACTAAAAACAAACTATTTAGAAAATGAATTTTACGAAAAGGTCCTCATACTTGTGAAAATTGATATTTTATCAAAATGCTCAAAAATATATGAAAACGTGTGTGTGATATCCTAATAGCTTCAAGTAAAATCTTCAACTACTTGCCTACATTCTAGCACTAGAGAGAAAAGAAAAAACTAGCTAATATCCTCACATAGAATTACAATTCTTTGAGTCTTGATATAGCTTTGAGTTGATGAAGATTTGACTTGAATGTGTTGTTCTTGATTAACATTTGCTTCATCATTATGCCTCCTCCTCCTTTGGATATCATCGTTGAAGCTCATATTCTATCCAATCCTTCATAAGTGGTACTAACATGTTTGATATATATATTAACTATAATATTACTCAAAACCAATTAGTACCGATAATGGTGGTTGTAAAACATCATCAAAACATAAGGGCTAACATATGAGTCCTCAAAAAAAACACATATGGAACTCGTATAAATAGAAAG
The DNA here is from genome assembly GCA_022839385.1 of Asparagus kiusianus. Classification (NCBI taxonomy): domain Eukaryota; kingdom Viridiplantae; phylum Streptophyta; class Magnoliopsida; order Asparagales; family Asparagaceae; genus Asparagus; species Asparagus kiusianus. The sequence continues at coordinate 263,425 of BQKN01065064.1, forward strand.
TTCATATCATGTATCATTCATGCAAATACTTTTAATATCACAAAAAAAATATTCGTAATTTTTGAATACGCAAATATAACATCCTCACTCGTTCTAGAAATTTCTAGCGGACTCTATACACGAATCTTAAGAAACTCTACTCTAACTCTACGACTCGACACAGGGTGATCCTAAGAATACTGGAACTAGAGCTCTGATACCAACTGTGATGCCCCAGATTTTAACAAGGCTGCAGTCCAAGGTAAAACCAAGAATGTCAAACCTACCAAGCACTAAACACCATGCTATGACATATTTCACCATCACAATTACTATCTATCTAGTGGAATCAACAACAGATGTAGGTACAAAATAGGCAAGAGAAAATCTACGGAAGAAATACTAAACAACAGATACTCTAAAAAAATCATCATCACTGATATAAATGGATAAATCTTTGAGAAACAAACAACTAAACTGATATAACTGTCTCATAATAGGAAGTCAAATGAAATGACATAAAGGCACATCGCCTTACAAAGCTAGAAATAATATCTCAAATGTTCTTAAATACATCTACTGTGGAGTTTTGCCATAAACTGCAAATATAATAAATATCTAGAGAGAATCTATGAAGACATCTCATCAATCTGCGACTCTACGTGCGCCTGACTCCCTGCCTGAAAGGGGGGAAAAACAACGAGCGTCAAAGCGCTATAGCGAGTAACATCTCAACCAACCCCAGGGGAAAGGGCTAAAAAGATAAGAAAATAGCTGTAGATATATAATAGATAATCAATCATCGACTGTAAAATAAAATGGGAGTTTGATATTTAGAAATTTACAACACGACCATAGGTACGTCCCCCGTAGCTCAAATTATAAATATCTAAATACCAAATCCGAGCTACAGCGTGAAGCATTAACTCCATCTCCAACCATACTATCAAAATATCCTAACTAATGTCAGATACTTGTCCAACACATGCACTTCATCTACTATATGTTAAATAAAATAACTCAGATAAATATCCAACACATGGACTGCATATGATAAATGCCCAACACATGGACTGTAAAAGGTAAAAGCCCAACACATGGACTATATATGATGAAGGTCTAACACATGGACTGAAATAGATAAATGTCCAACATATGGACTATATGGTTAAGGTCCAACACATGGACCGCAATATACATGTGTCCAACACATGGACTGCATATGATTAATATCATATAATGGACAAATACAAGTAAAAACATATGCACTATTCACTCTCATATCCCAAAGAATAAATTTAAGACTCATGTCAAATAGTCAACCCATGTACACCAATCTCAGTGTGTAACAAACCCATATAACTAGGTGTCTCGCCAGCCACACAATCCGCACGCGAATGATGTACACATACACAAACAGGTCTCACGGTCGAGCGTTAAATATATACGGTCGACCGCGCAGTGAGCAGAAAGTTTTTGCTCATCTGCACGCCCAGCGGTCGACCGTCGCATATATGCGGTCGACCACGCAAGAGAAAGAAGCTTTCTGCTTCTGCTGCGTGCCCGGTGGTCGACCGCGCAGGTACAGAAAACCTTCTGCAGGTTTTCTACTCTGAGGGTTTTGATTCAAAAGTCTATAAACGACGATTTTAAGTACCATCAATACTATATACATGATTTAGCATTACTAGAACATGCAAAAACACAATCTAATCACAATAGACAACAAAGAAAACTTTTTAAACACATGTATACATGTCACACTTTCGAAAACAATTATTTTTCTTTCAAAACTCTTGTTAGAAATATTTTTAGATCTAGATCTGCATTAAGGAATTCGTGAGTGATCTTTATTAACTGAAAACTTGTTCTTCTTGCAATATATCACATAAAGATCAATCTTTATACATAAAATAGCATGTTAGGCTCACAAATCACAAGAAAACATTATTGAAAACATTTAAAAACATGGGTGTAGGATTGGGCGAGATGAAACTCGTCTGAGGGGTGTTGACAAACTCTTAAGTACACTAAAAAAGATTCTCCTTCACTGAACGTCGCCGGATCCCGTTAAAACCCTCCAAAATCTGTCGAAAACACCAAGGAGAAGGGGTTAGGGTTTGCAAGAGGGAAGGAGAGGACTTCTAGGGTTTATACTCATGAAAGAGAGGGTCTCACGGGCATAAAACTATATATATAAACTAATAAACCCGACCCAAAACTCAACATGACTCGAACCTGGAAAAACCCAAAATCCGCTCAGCGGTCAACCGCCGCTATGTCACGGTCAACCGCGCAGGAAGCAAAAACCTTTCTGCTTGTCTGCACGCCCCACGGTCGACCGCCATTATGGCGGTCGACCAGACAGGAAAATTCCTGTTTGTGCATGTTTGATTGTGTACTGGTCTTCCACTTGATTTCTCTCACATATATACACTTGTCTGATCCCCAAACACTTGTTATCACATTTATCTATGATATAAATATATTTCACAATAAAAAAATTATTCACTCTATTTTATGGGTTTTACAATAGCTCCTCTAATTGAGAATTTCAACACCACAAATTTGATTGCCAATGGGTTGAAAGGACTAAAACTGGCCAAAAATCATGCGTTACCGATATTAAAATTATGAATTTTGGTCTCTCTGAAATTATTTGCCAACGGATCAAAACAACTGAATAATGAAAAAAATTCATAGATTATAGCTAATAAAATCTAAAATTCTAGCCTCCACAAAATTATATTCAGTTGGTTACTATGACTAAAAATGCCTAAAAGTCATGCATTATAACTCATGAAAATGTGAAATTTTGCCTCTATGAAATTATTTGCTAATTGATCAAAATGAATAGAAATAGCCCAAAGTTGTGTGTGATGGCTCATGAAATACAACATTTTTGCCTCCGCAAAGTTATTTGCTAACGGGTAGAAATGACCAAAATTTTAAAAAATATTATGTATGAAATCGTGAATTTTTGCCTCTGTGAAATTATTTGACAATGAGTCTAAGTCACTAAAAATTGGCAACTGTCGTAGGTTAATGCTTATGAAATTAGGAGTTTTGAACATTGAAAAATTATGTGTCAATGGGATGAAATGACTAAAAATGGCAAAACAAAGAGTTATAGCTAATGTAATCATGAATTTTAACCTCCACAAGATAACTTTCTAATGGGTCAAAAAAAATAACAATAGCCATAATCTTGTGTTAGCTCATGAAATTGTGAATTTTGCTCTCTCAAAAGTTATTTATCAATGGGTCAAAATGACTAAAAATGACCAAAAGTTATAATTTACACTAATGAAATCATGAATTATGGCCTCCAAGAATTTATTTGCCAATGGGTCTAAATGATTAAAAAAGATGAAAAATCATGCATTATACCTCATGAAATTGTGTATTTCGGCATTAATAGAATTATTTGCCTATGAGTCGAAAGGACTAAAATGGCCTAAAATTATGAGTTACAGCTCATGATATCATGAATAACCTCTATGAAATCATTCTAACGGGTCAAGATGACTAAAAATGTCCAAACCACGTGTGTTATTGCTCACGAAATAGTGAACTTTGGTCTCTATGAATATATTTGACAATGGGTCGAAATGACTAAATATGGCAAAACATTATGTATTATAGCTTATAAAATTGTTAGTTTTAACCTTGGAAAAATTATTTGTCAGTGGGTCAAAATGACTAAGAATAGCCAAAAATCATGCAGTATAGCTTATGAAATTATGAATTTTAGCATTTATGAAATTTTTTGCTAAAGGGTTAAAATGACTAAAAATGGCTAAAAATTATACGTTAGAGCTCATGAAATATTAAATTTTGACCTTTATGAAGTTATTTACCAATGGACTGAAACTTCTAATAATGGCCAAAAACATGCGTTATAGCTCATGAAATCATGAATTTTGGTCTTTTTCATGAAACTATTTGCAAATGGGTCAAAATAACTAAAAAATCTAAAATCATGCCTTCTATTAAATTATAGATGCTAATGGAATGAAATGGCTAAAAATTATCCAAAATTATGGGTTATAGCTCATAAAATCTTGAATTTTATCTCCATGAAATTATAGATGCTAATGGAATGAAATGGTTAAAAATTATCTAAAATTATGGGTTATAGCTCATGAAATCTTGAGTTTTGACATTTATGAACTTATTTGCCAATTGGTCTGAATAAGTAAAACTTGTGGGCCATGTCTAATGAAATTGGTTATTCCAGTCTGTAAAACCCCATAAATTATGAAAAAGTTGTGAAAAATAATATTAAATGATTTTATTATGGTTGATACTATTCTAAGATGAACAAGTATGTTAGTAATCGATTTGAGATCAAATACGTACATATATGTGAGTATCATGCACTGATATATCTAAATTGTAAGTTAGATTTTTGTTCTGGTCGGTCGACTGATGGGAACGACTGGTTGACTGATGTGTAGTTATTGATCGACCAATTTTCACAGCCAGTCCACCGATGAGCATGAATTCTGGGTTTTAGTTTCGGGTCGGTTTTTGACCTAATTGCATATAAGTATATATATACATGTTTTCACAAAAATTTCTTCTTTTTATTATAATCTCTAAACTCTAGCAGCAGCCACTTTCCCTCTCAAAGCCCTAACCCTAAATTATGAGTTTGGGAAAGCTTCATGAAGCGAACACCGAGAGGAGGGCGAGATCTGACGGCGTTTGCTTATGAAGGGTCATGTAAGAGATCAACATGTTTGAAAAGGCAAGATCATCTTGCTCCAAGCCTTTTCTTAGCTAAAAATCATGTCATTATGTGTTAAATGGATAATCTAATGATTAGGACTTAATCTGATGTGTTAACACCTTGTTTATAATGATAAACCTTAAACCAATGATGAGAACAGTAGGATTTATCTTTAACTAACAAGTATAGATGATCATGATCACTAGAGTTGATTTTAAATTGTTAATTATATTTTAATTTGGTTTAAAATTCTAGTTAATCAAATTAATTAAGAGTTTTGTTAATTAGGACGTTTAAACCCTAGAATTATTAATTTAAGTGATGTGGTCTTGTTTAAATTAACCTTTTGTTAAGTAATTACGAGAATTTAATCAAGTTTTACTAATCATGTTATTAAAAGTATAAGTTTTGAGATAAACTAAAAAAACAATAAAACCTGGAATTTCACTCTGGTCGGTCGACCGATCAAAGAAATTAGTCGACCGATTGGTCTGCAGGAAACTAAAAATTTCTTTTTGGACAATCGACCGAAAATAAGTATCAGTCAACCGATGGATTGCTGTTTATGTGTGCATGTTTGTGCACATCGTCGATCAGTCGACCGACGATGTACATCGGCCGATCGGTCTAGTGCTGTCTGAGAACATTGATTTTCTTCCACATGTGTTTGATTGCGAACACGAAGTGGGAGTTGTATGTTAATATAATTAATATACATGCGTAACCAGGAGAGTGCATGTAATGGGGTTGAGTACGCATGATCCTCTTTATAAGCATAGTCTAAAATTTTGTGTTGTCATGAGTAATGTATATTCCATTTTATGGTAGTTTTGGATGCTAGAGTGGGGTTAGTTGGTGTACCGCAATGAGATCGCGGATTGACTACACTCAGGGTGCATTAGTTGATGAACTACAGTGAGACCGCAATGGACTATACTCCGTCATGTATTATTATTTTCCGCATGATTAAGCACAAAGGTCAATGTACCTATATTATTATTTCCGCATGTTTATGCATAGAGGTCGATGCACCTATATGTCGATTCGCACGATGATGCGATGGGTTGTGAAATTTTGTGAATAATAATTTTATGAAATAGTTGATGGCTTGAGTCGTAGGCGATTACTGAGTTTTTGATGTGCTTCATTTGTTGAGGTACTTCACATGGTGGATTATATAGGATTGTGTACTGGTATCTATTTTATCTACCAAATGGTAGTATGAGATGTTTGGTCGACATTTATGAAATTGTTTGTAATGGTATTTTCCTGTATTGCTTTCCTTCTTTATTTCTTCTTAGTTTGAAATTAATATTTAGAGATTCACAATTTAATACATATGTTATATACATATAAGGGTTTCCTTGTTTGGATTATATCGCTTGACGTACCAGTATTGTCTTGTGGATTTCTAAATATTAATCTCAATTAGTACAGGATAAATGTTTTAGGTAGACTATGCATATTTAGGTAGAGCCTCCATTATGTTTAATAGCCCTTCGCCCTTCCCCTAGGGGCGGATGGAGATGATCTTGCTAGTGCTCTGACGTTGTTGATTTCCCTTCTTTTCAGGCAGTCGATCAGAGTTTCGGAGAGTCGAAGGTTGACGGACTTTCAATATAGCTACCGTTGTTTATTCGTAGTAGTTTATGCTCCATAGTTGTTTAGTTAGGAGTTTAGTCGATCTCTAGACTTGTATTTTATTTTAGAGGCTGAGAGCCTATGTACTTGTGATGCACATGTTTTCACACATGGCTGCAGTCCAAGGTGAACCCAGAGATATCAAAACTGACATGCACCTCCACTGTGCAACAACATGTTTTACCAAACACAGTAATATTCTCTAGTGGAAACAAATATAAATGAAGATACAAAACAGGAAAATAAGGGAAATAAATACTATAGACATGATGTGGATGATATATCTCATAGATGAACTCATATCCCAAATAAACTAAACTGGAATATATCTGGAGTCTAAAATTACATGATATATCTCAACATGAATCAACTAGAAATCGTACTAAGGCAAATTGCCTTAACAATATGAGTATAAACTCAAATGACTGAATGGAAACATAAGACTACTGTGGAATCCATACTAGTACAAATACACAACGTTGACTATGCAAGAACTCCGTCACCCTGCTACTCTCCGATGCTCTGAGCCGCCTAAAAATTAAAATAAAATAAAATAAAAAGAACAACAAGAAGAGCGTCATAGCGCTACAGTAAGATTACCTTCATCCGCCCTCGGTGAGGGCTACTAGATAAAGTTGAAATTCTATCTATTAAGCATAGTCTATCTATATCATTTTTCCCGGATCTAATGGTATTAATACTTAAAAATCTACAACACGAGACGTAGTACATCGAGCGAAATAATCTAAATAAGGAAACCCTCATATATATACAGTATGCCTCAAATGGTAGATAACTAAGTATTAACACCGAATTAAAGACAAACTATCTGAAGGAAATCAATATTTAGAAACCCACAACACGAGATCGGTACCTCGAGCGAAATAATCCAAACAAGGAAACCCTCATATATATACCGTATGTCTCAAATTGTAGATAACTAAATATAAATCCCGAACTTAGCAAATTGAAATATAACTAGAAAGTAAAGCATCATAATAGACATCAGCATATGTATCTTGTATACTCGCATAATCGGGTATCTCAATCGAATACCTCAATAATGTGTCATAATCACTTTTGGCGTCCACCAAAATTTAAGCTAGCAAAAGTCATCACAATGCAACTCCTTTCAAGTTTCTGATTTATCACATTATCATGCACAACGGACTACCCTGTCGGTATCCTAAATAGTGTACACGGCTCATTAGTCTCATTGCATCTCTGTACGGAACATGAGTGCAGAACGGACTACCAAATAGGCATCCTAGAAATACGGCTCACAAGCCTCATCGCACCCTAGTACAGAATGGACTGCTAGATTAAGCATCCTAAGATCCGACTCAATGGCTTGTACAATGGATATATCGACGCCCTATCCCAAGTGCTACTGAGCAGTGCTCATCGACGATATCCACACATACGTATAACTATATAATGATATTCTATCTCAAATGTAAGCAAAACAAAACTCATCATAATCCCATTGGGATTCTTAAATGTGTAACACAACATATTCATGACTACACGTGTAACATAAAGCGGCTCAAAACTCCACGAACGCATCTCAAAACGGTGCAACATAGCTCCACAAAACGAGCAGGAAAATAGTCGGGACTTCTGTTAGTAAAATGAGCATATATTTCTCTAGGAAAACTATTTTTAGGAATGGTTTTCAGTTTTAGAAATTAGGTTCACGTATATTTCATTTGGCACTAGTCTAGTTCAATTTGGAGTTCGTTTACTATACCCAGTTTTTAGTTAAACATCATACACATATATAGAGTTTTTCTGCAGGACATGTTATTAATAAAAAGAGTATATCTTTCTTTATACAAACTCTTTTTAAGATTTGTTTTCTTTTTTAGAAACTATATTCACATTCCTTTCATTTTGCCCAAGTTTAGCTCAATTTGGAGTTCATTTTCTATCTCAAATTTTTCAGTTAAAGGTTATATACGTGCTGCGGTTTTCTGCAGAATATGTTGTTAGTCAAATGAACATGTCTTTCTCTTGAACTTACACGTAACTATCAAAGTGATTAATTACACATAACAAGATCCACACCAAAAATAGAGGAAATATTTTATTTAATCAGATTCACATTTATTTAAGAAAATCACAGACCTATGATTTAAGCATCGTTACTAAACAAGCGAATTTACTTAATTATTCCTCTAAGATTTGAACATGATTTAAACTTGATTAATAAATTAGAAACAAAATTTATTCCATCCCTAATGATCATGATCATGAGTCTAATATCAACAATGAGGAAACATAATTAAAGTTCTAGCATTTGATTAACATTTATCATCAAGAACTAATTTGTTTTAAAAAATAGTTTAAACTCAAGCATGAAAATATCTCATTTTTAACTTGCCATAAATTTAACTAGAGAAGGTTTGGATGAGGGTAATCTTGCCTCAATGCCGCTGAAAATCCCAAACAAGCATTCGTGCAAGATTCCTCCTTGCTGCAAACCGCTATTCCTAGTCTTCTCTCTAAAAATGACACAGGGAAACACTCTGTTTCCTCTCCACCAATGCCACAGGAAAAGTTCAGATGCTACATGAACGTTTTGTGATGCCCCTGGGTTCACTCAAGGCTGCAGTCCAAGGTGAAACCAAGAATATCAAACTTGCCATGCACCACACCGTGCAATAACATATTTTACCATCATAATTACTATCTCTCTAGTAGAGTCAATAACAGGTATAGGTACAAAAACAAGTAAAAGATAATATAAGAGTCAACTGATGAAATAATAGAGATCAAATTAATATTCCATCATCTAACATACTGAAATACAAGTCAACGTCTGAAATAAATAAACTGGAGTTTCTCAACAAGTCTCAAATACAAAATGTCTGGATAAGAGGAAATAAGGCACACAGACTTTACAACTTCTAGAATAAAACCCTCAATGTCTAAACAAAAGTCTACAGTGGAACTCAAAAGAAAAATATAACTAAAATAGACAGCTGAATCACTAAAGTGCATCATCATCAACCTGCGACTCTCTGGGTACATGGCTAGTTACCTGGAAGGGGAGGGACAACGAGCGTCAAAGCGTTAGCTGTAGGCGTCAAAAAATGCTAATAGATATCCAAATACAGCTCAAGAGGAAATCATCCAAAAAAAAAGTCGAAAGAACATAAGTCTTGCACGCGAGACAGACTTTGCTGTCTCGCCGTGCGAGACAGACTTTGCTGTCTCGCCGTTCGAGACAGACTTTGCTGTCTCGCCGTGCGAGACAGACTTTGCTGTCTCGCCTGCGAGACAGTGTTTAAAAGCTCAGAAACAGTTTGATAAACCGCCGACACGTGGCCACCAACTGTTCAAGAACATGGGAAACATCGTGGGCGAGAATCACGTTGATAACTGTTAGAATAACGGAGTTTTAAAACGTGGGAAGGCAGTTACAAGAAACTGTCAGGCAGTTGAGGAGTTCCGAGACAGTGTTTTACTATCTCGCCGGGCGAGACAGCAAATTTACTATCTCGCTGGGCGAGACAGCAAACACTGTCTCGACCAGCGAGACAGTAAACACTGTCTCGGAAGACAGTTTTACCCCAGAGGTTATAAATACCCCCGAGTTGATTTCTTTGAGAGGAGGCTGATCATTTTTGAGTACTTTGGAGCAGACTGAGCAGAGTTCCAGAGCTTCTGGCCATTCCTTGACATTCAGGCTTTGACTTGATTTCAAGAAGAACAACTATCTTACTTTGATAAGATATCGTTTCAAATTCTAACTTCGATAAACGAAGGAAGAATCATTAAGCCAAACCCTTCACGATTCAATCAGGATCTGTGATTCGGTGGTCCACGAACCAAAACGTTCCCGGTACAGGCGAAGAACCCACGAAAACAGTGATCCAAACAACGATCCTGTGTTTATTTTCTCAAGAGTTGTAATCTTCATTTTTGTTGTGTAAAAGAGTCTTATAAAAAGGCTGTTTTCTTTGAATTTATTGTAATCGACCGAAGATATAATGAATTCCACAGCAAAAGCAACTTTTGACGAAAACAAACTGGCGACCACAGTGGGAGCCAACGGTCTCGCTGCCGAGACCATCGTGTCGCAGCCGATCATCAAGATCCCAATTGAATCAGCGGTCGAGTACGAGTTCGACCAAACGAAGTTTGAGGAGTACTTGTCATCCTCATCTGCAAAGTTTTCCTCGCCTCACAAATGCAGGAAGGCTTCATCTTCGTTGAAGCTTTTTCAATTGTCAAACGCTACAAAAGGAGACTCTCGTCTGATTGTTGCTGAGGATTCTACTCGCAACACCTCTGCTCATAATGACTCTTCTCCAGTTAAAGAGTCATGGAATCAAAGCCTACCGATACTAACAAAAAGGGCTCGTCAGAGACAACGTCAGCGTCGCGCTCGCCAAATGGCTAAGGTCTTAGAACAAACCGACGGAGTTCGTTATCATGCGAACTTAGAGTCGAGGAGGCATCGAGTGAGTCAGTTGTCTCAGCAAGCAATCACTCATGTCTCTACTAAACTAACGACGGATGAATGGACTCTTGTCAAAAGAGCTCACTCGACCCTCAAAGAACGCATACAAAAGCGTCGTGCAAACGCTGCCCATGCTCATGCTCTCTCACAACAAAGACGAGGAAAGAAGAAAGAAACGGTGGCCAAAGAACCATCAAAACTCTGCAGAGTTTGGATTCCAAAGTCTAGAGTTGTGCAAAATTATCATTCAGAGCCCGTTAAGACTCCGCGCCCACAAGGGGGTGGTTCTAAATGTGTGACTCCTGACATAACCTTGCATCGCTCAAGGATAGTAATAAATTGTCCCGAGAATGCCAACAAGGTTTTACACCCTCAGAAGGAGACGTGTTCACCAAAAGATACCGTCATACCTGAGAGATCATACCAACAGGCGATAAGATTTTTCGGCAATCATACCGATGAATCGTACTATCAAGCTGGGGGTATGAACAAAACTCGAAAGAGAATTATTCGAGAAATAAGTTCTCATTGTTCCTGTGCACGACTCATTAGGGCAACACTATCAGATTGTGGTTGTTTCAAACGAAGAGTCATCCCACAAAGAGCCTCAATGCTCCCGCAACTTTTCACTGAAATGTCAAAGTCCAAGCTGAGACGTTTCCACAAGAAAAGATCAGCTGTTCAAGATCATGAATTCCTTGAAGTCACCATCAACATGGCTGATAAAGGAAAATCTAAGCGACGTTCAAATGAATTAAATCCTGAGTTTCCCCTGGGAAGAAAAGTTAAGAGAATGCATGAAGGAATGTCATCAGAGGATGAGTTCTCAGACACCTGTTCTGCAATCGCTTCGGATGATACAATATCTAGCACGGGACAAATCAGAGAAGTGTTCACAATCACTACTGATCAGTTCGCTCAAATACTTCAGGAAACTCTAGCCAAACAGCGCGAAGAAATTAGAGCTGAAATGAAGACAGAGATGGAGTTGGCTATCCAACAAATGAAAGAACTGTTAGCTCAACGGCCTCAACCTCCTGAGTCCAGCCAACGAGCTGAATCCAGCCGCCGCGCTCAGAATGTCATAGACGACAGTGATCCAGAAGTGGATGAAGTCATCTTGGCTGATACACCTCCTAATAGCAATAACGCTGGGGGTGGTTTAACGGATTCTCTCAGCAATGACATTGGGGGTGGTTCGATGGCGCCTCTTACAGGGGGTGATCAAACCCATTCTCCTCAATGTCCTTCGAATGAAGATGATGATGAGAGAATGAAGGAGCTTGAAAACAAAGTCAAGACTTTAATGACGGCTCAAGAGGTGAAGAAGATGGGTATTCCGTGTCCCTATCCAAGAGAATGGGATTTAATTCCATACCCGACAAAATTCCATCTGATTAACTTCACACCGTTCGAAGGAAAGAGCTCACCCACTCAGCACTTGATTTATTTCAAATCACATTTGGGCATAATCTCTGGAAACGAGGCTTTAATGGTCCGGTTATTCGTTGGCACCCTTCGTGGTCCCGCCTTCGATTGGTACCGACGTCTCAAGCCAGGGAGCATCAATTGTTGGGATGACATGAAAAGTTTATTCCTCAGCAATTTCTTCGATGATGACACCGAAGTGTCAATCGGAACCCTTCTGGACGAGAAGCAAAAAGACGAAGAGTCGGTTGATAATTTTATCAAACGCTTCCGTAACAAAGCAATGAATTGCAGAGATCCTGTCACAGAGGAATTCATCTTGCAGACATGTCACAACAATCTTTCCATCGATGTCCTGGAAGTCCTGGGGGTCGTACCGTCCAAAACTTGGAAAGATTTGAAAATACGTGGCGAACAAGCTGAACACTTTCTTAAAAGAAAGAAAGTTGAGAGAAATCAACCGGCGACATCTGCAATTGCTGGGAATGCAACTCTCAATCCGAGATTCCAAAAAGAATATTCTTTGAATATTCTTTCGAAGATGATGAAGCTCCAGTCATCTTGAAATACCTCCTTGCCAATGACAAGATTGAGCTGCCACCTATTAAAGATCAGGAGGGAGCTAAGAGGGTTACGGATCCAAACTACTGTGCGTACCACAGAAGGGTTCTTCATCCCACCAATATTTGCTTTGGACTCAAGAACAAGATCCAAGCCTTAATTGACTCTGGCGTCATAACGGCGAAACAAGCCAAATAAAGCGCATTACTCCAATTGGATGCACGAGTATAAACTGCTTCTCCATGATACTCCAATTGGATGCACGAGTATAAACTGCTTCTCCATGATACTCCAATGGGTGCACGAGTATAAACTGTTTCCCCTCACTCCAAAGAGTATACGATTATAAACTGCTTCTCGGTCATCTAACTAAGTACAAGGTTAAACCTGGCCTCACAAAGGAAGCTGGGGGTGGATGATTTATGTAACGGGAAGTTCCTAGAAAATCGTATATTCTTAAGGATAACCCGAACATGCGAGGACGTACTCCTCATTATACCCAGTTTTGCAAAGAAAAGCTGGGGGTCGATAATTCATATAACTGGAAGTTCCCGGAAGAATGTTAAACACAATATTCTTAGGGATAACCCGATTATTACAAACAAAGTGATAAACACTACATCCCCACGGTGATTTCCGAATACTCTTTTGCTGAGATGAGATTCGATCACTTCTTTAGATTAATCTTCCCTCACAAAACTCATATTTGGTCAAACCTTTAAACAGTTAGGACCAAAACCAAAATCCCCTCTCGATTCGTTCCATGAACGAGAGGTCCACAAATTAAATGATCAAACCTTTAAACAGTTAGGATCATCTCAAAACTCCCACTTGGTCAAACCTTACTACAGTTAGGACCACAACCAAAATCCCCTCTCGTTTCGTTCCATGAACGAGAGGTCCACAAATTGAACGATCAAACCTTTAAACAGTTAGGATCGTCTCAACCCCCTCATCTGGTCAAACCTTTAAACAGTTAGGACTAAAACCAAAATCCCCTCTTGATTCGTTCCATGAACGAGAGGTCCACAAATTGAATGATCAAACCTTTAAACAGTTAGGATCATCTCAAAACTCCCACTTGGTCAAACCTTTAAACAGTTAGGACCACAACCAAAATCCCCTCTCGTTTCGTTCCATGAACGAGAGGTCCACAAATTGAACGATCAAACCTTTAAACAGTTAGGATCGTCTCAACCCCCTCATCTGGTCAAACCTTTAAACAGTTAGGACCAAAACCAAAATCCCCTCTTGATTCGTTCCATGAACGAGAGGTCCACAAATTGAATGATCAAACCTTTAAACAGTTAGGATCATCTTAAAACTCCCACTTGGTCAAACCTTTAAACAGTTAGGACCAAAACCAAAATCCCCTCTCGATTCCTTCCATGAACGAGAGGTCCACAAATTGAACGATCAAACCTTTAAACAGTTAGGATCGTCTTAACCCCCTCATCTGGTCAAACCTTTAAACAGTTAGGACCAAAACCAAAATCCCCTCTCGATTCTTTCCATGAACGAAAGGTCCACAAATTGAATAATCAAACCTTATGACAGTTAGGATTATTCAAACCAATCCAGATTCTCTAAGTGGAGATCCCACTCCGAGTTTCCTTTGCGCCAGGAGATAGAATATAAAATTCTTCCTCTCCGATTCTGGGTTTATCTCTACCAACAAAAAAGAGACCAGGAGATAGAATATAAAATTCTTCCTCTCCGATTCCGGGTTCATCTCTACTAACAAAAAAGAGACCAGGAGAAGAATATAAAATTCTTTCTCTCCATCATCTGGGTTCATCTCTACCAACAAAAAAGAGACCAAAATACTCCAATAGGTATACGAGTCTAAACTGTTTCCCTAATCTCAATAGGAAGTTTCTAGAGAATATTACTCAAAATATTCTTAAGAATAACCTGACAACATGTGTTCTTATGAAGACTGATACGACGATTAACAATCCCGTATCAATTCGATGACAAAAGCTGAATTCACCAGTACAAGTTCCAGCTTCGATTCAAGATCTCGACAACAGTCAAGCGATAAACGCGATGCCAGAAAAATCTTAGCTATTCTACAAAGCACTGAATAGATTGAGAGACAAAGAGATCAAGAGTTGAAGCCATTTACACGATCTACTCAACCAAACATTAAAGGGATCGTAAGTAAAATCTATCTTATCCAAAGTATCCCAGAACTCCTCTATAAAAGAATGAGTCTGGAATACTTTGGAGGGGGTATCTGTAGGCGTCAAAAAATGCTAATAGATATCCAAATACAGCTCAAGAGGAAATCATCCAAAAAAAAGTCGAAAGAACACAAGTCTTGCACGCGAGACAGACTTTGCTGTCTCGCCGTGCGAGACAGACTTTGCTGTCTCGCCGTGCGAGACAGACTTTACTGTCTCGCCGTGCGAGACAGACTTTACTGTCTCGCCTGCGAGACAGTGTTTAAAAGCTCAGAAATAGTTTGATAAACCGCCGACACGTGGCCACCAACTGTTCAAGAACGTGGGAAACATCGTGGGCGAGAATCACGTTGATAACTGTCAGAATAACGGAGTTTTAAAACGTGGGAAGGCAGTTACAAGAAACTATCAGGCAGTTGAGGAGTTCCGAGACAGTGTTTTACTGTCTCGCCGGGCGAGATAGCAAATTTACTGTCTCGCTGGGCGAGACAGCAAACACTGTCTCGACCAGCGAGACAGTAAACACTATCTCGGAAGACAGTTTTACCCCAGAGGTTATAAATACCCCCGAGTTGATTTCTTTGAGAGGAGGCTGATCATTTTTGAGTACTTTGGAGCAGACTGAGCAGAGTTCCAGAGCTTCTGGCCATTCCTTGACATTCAGGCTTTGACTTGATTTCAAGAAGAACGACTATCTTACTTTGATAAGATATCGTTTCAAATTCTAACTTCGATAAACGAAGGAAGAATCATTAAGCCAAACCCTTCACGATTCAATCAGGATCTGTGATTCGGTGGTCCACGAACCAAAGCGTTCCCGGCACAGGCGAAGAACCCATGAAAACAGTGATCCAAACAACGATCCTGTGTTTATTTTCTCAAGAGTTGTAATCTTCATTTTTGTTGTGTAAAAGAGTCTTATAAAAAGGCTGTTTTCTTTGAATTTATTGTAATCGACCGAAGATATAATAAATTCCACAGCAAAAGCAACTTTTGACGAAAACATTAGCGAGCAACATCACAACGAACCCCAAGGGATAGGGCTCGTTGTATATAGAAAATATAGTTAATACATATATATACATAAAATCACTGATCCTATTTAGGAAATTACAACACAAGCATAGGTACGTCGAGCGAAATAATCCAAACAAGGAAACCCTCATGTATATACCTTGTAGCTCAAATTGTAAATCCCTAACAATAAAAGGATTTTTAGTATTTAGGAAATTACAACACGAGCATAGGTATGTTGAGCGAAATAATCCAAATAAGGAAACCCTCATGTATATACCTTGTAACTCAAATTGTAAATCCCTAAGCACCAAACCCGAAATCTAATACAGGAACAATAATAAAAAGAAGACAACCCATCTCAGAACTTAAAATACTGTGTCATGTCATAACTCGCATAAGTGTCATGTCCAGCGTATGCAAGTATAAGTGTCATACTCAAGGTCTAAACTGGTGTCCAACACATGGACTAAAACTAGATGTAGTGGATGTCCAACACCTGGACTACATATGTAAATTGTCCAACACATGGACTGAGAAATGAATGTCCAACACATGGACTTAACGTGATAAATGTCCAACACATGAACTACACAGAAAAATTACCCAACACATGGACTAAATGAAATATATGTTAAGATACATATACACTACTTTCACACGTGCCTCGGTGTGCTAACCTAGACTCATGTCCGCAAGTCATCTCACATGTAGAGATTCAAAATAAACATAAATTTCTAATATCAGATATTCAAGGCGACTCCTCGTTCACATAGAAGTACGCAAAAATAGTAAACATGCCCAAACAGTTTCGGTTAAAACGAAACAACCCAAACAAATCCAAATCGAGGAAAACTAGAAATTTCCTCATCAGTCGACTCATGAGTCGACTGGGATCATCGGTCGACTCATTGGTCGACCTAACAGACAGAAAAAGAAGAAAGCTAAAAATTTCCCGTCAGTCGACTCATTGGTCGACTCATCAGTTGACTCATAAGTCGACTGATAGGTCGACTGAGCAGACAATTTTCCAATTTCGCATATGATGTGTATTTTGTAAAATTTTCAAACTAAAATAACTCTTTTCATCATTTTTAGTAGCATATTTTTGATTCTAACAAGTGTACAAACTAAAATGAAAGATTTGCATGTAATTACTTACACTAAAACACTAAACATATTTATACATGTTTAAAACGAATTTAAAATCAATAAATCACAAAGAAACTCGTGTATAAATCTAATTCCAGATCTAGATCTAAATTACAAAATGTTGGTGAGTTTTTATTAACTGAAACATTTAAATCTTGCAACCCATATTATAAAGAATCTATCTTTATGCACAAAATACGTTTTATGCTCAAAAATCCGAAACAAAACTCAATGAAATCAAACAAATAGTGGGTATAGGGCTGGGCTAAATGTTACTCGTCTCTGGTATGCTGCAAAACTTCTGAACCCTCGAGGAAACAATCCTTCTTCAATAGCACCACAAAATCCTGCTGCAAATCCTCCGAAAATTCCCCAAAAAATCTCCGACAACAAAGCTAGGGTTTGAGGGGAGAGAGAGGGGCTAGGGTTTCTCTGAGATCTGATGGATTTAGGGTTGCTTTCGGGTAAAAGAATATATATATAATCGGTCAAACCCGAAACAAAACCGAACAGACCCGCAAACTAAAAGAAAAACCCAAAATCAGCCCGTTAGTCGACTCATAGGTTGGCTCATCAGTTGACTCATAAGTCGACTGATAAGTCGACTAATAAGTCGACTGAGCAGACAGATTTCTAGATACGTGCATGTTTTTACTAATTTGCCAAAACCAATGCACAAAACTCTATAAAAATACACTCATACATCTCTAATGACTTGTTATCAAGTATATCTATGACCTTAAGTGATTTACCACAATAGAATTATTTATCATCAATAATTCACATATCTTCATAACAAAAAAATATAGGGTTTTACACGTTTTAAGAGGAGGAAGAGATGTTCTAAAGAGGGATTGGAAGCTGGTAAGGGTTTTGGGTTGTTTCTTTTTGACAGGGATTCTTTTGGAGAAGAAGAGCCACTGTTGAGAACTGAGAGCAGGTTCTCAACTTTGTTTCTTTTCCTTTTCTTTTCTTTTGAGAGCTTAAAAAGAAAGGGATAAGAATCCAATTGATTTGTTTTTGTCAAGTAAAAATACATTTATAAAAGGTTAATGACTTATGTTGACACTCAGCACCGCCGCTCAACGCCGATCGCGCCAAGAAAACACGGGGTTTGTCGAAGAAGAATTTTGCTCTACAGGAATTTCCATTTGAAGCTACAGCCTTATGCTACAGTATTTTTGCTACAGTAATCGGGGTATTGTTCATGGGAGATTAATTTTCTATGAATGGTCTGTTTAGTGTTTTGACTATAACGTTCTCATCCGACCTCGGAATAGGTGATTTAAGATTCGTTGGAAAGCTATCGAAGAGACCTACAACTTTGGTCTTTTGAGTTTTTCCAGATTCTAACTGCATCAGTGTGTAAAATACCCAAACTCTTAACTGGTCACGTGCGTGATTTGTGTATTTGCACTCATATATTCACGTATATACATTGAATTGATCTCAAATCAATTCCTAGCATATTCAAACATATAAATATGATATTTATCATCATATACATATTTATTATTATTTATCATAAAATATTCAAATTTTTGGGGTCTTACATTCTCCCCCCTTAAAAGAATTTCATCCTCGAAATTTCACAATCGTATCCTAGAGATTAATAATACCAAAAAACATGTTGAGGGGATAATCCAGACAAGGAAACCCTCATATACACATCTTGTACCATTAATCTCTAGATATGAATATAGTGATATATACACTTAAAGGTCTAGAATGTAAATGTTCCCACTTAACCCCCAAACAACCGGAACTAGTAAGTCGGGCGAAAAATCCAAACAAGCAACCCCCTATATATATACTATGTGTTCCTAATACTTAGGAGCTAAGTGTTAATATCCACATTCTAGCATTAAATGTAAATATGGCCAAAGAGATAAATCATAAGCAAAACGTAAATCATAATCAAATCAATTTACCTACTTAAACAGGTGTAGGTAGTCGCGACGCATGTCCTCCTCGTGCTCCCAAGAAGCCTCCTCAGCTCCCTTCCGGTTCCACTGAAATTTTACCAAGGGAATGACCTTATTCCTTAGTCTCTTTTCCTCTCTAGCAAGGATGCAAACTGGCAAATCAATGGTGGAAAAATCTGTCTGAATCTCGACCTCAGGTGTATCAATTACCCTCTACTGCTCCTCGTCGTGTAGGTGCTTCTTGAGCATCGATACATAAAATATGTTGTGTACACTAGACATCGACGCTGGAAGGTCTAGTCTATAAGACACAGCTCCAACACGCTTAAAAATCTTGAAGGGCCCAATATATTTCAGGGCAAGTTTTCCCCGTCTGCCAAATCGCTGAACGCCCTTCATAGGCAATACCTTCAATATGACAAAATTTCCAACCTGAAACTCCAAAGGTCATCATCTCTTATCCGCGTAGCTCTTTTGCCGACTCTAAGCGGTAAGAATACGCTCCCTAATCAATGCTACCTTCTCCGTAGTCTGCCTCACAAGCTCTGGCCCAAGTAATAAGCTACATCCGGCTCTGCCTAACAAATCGGGGATCTACAGGGTCTACCGTACAATTCCTCATACGGAGCCATACCGATCGTCGCTTGATAACTGTTATTATAAGCGAACTCGATCAAAGGAATGTGGTCCTCCCAGCTGCCTTGGAAGTCTAGAATGCAGGCCCGCAACATGTCTTCCAATACTTGGTTTACTCTCTCCATATGCCCATCTGTCTGTGGGTGAAATACACTATTATAGGATAATCTACTGCCGAATAAATCCTGGAAAATCCTCCAAAAGTGTGAAGTAAAAACTGAGCCTCGATCTGACACAATCGTCTCTGGAACTCCGTGTAATTGAACTGTCTCCCGAATGAAGATCCTCGCATAAGTCTCAGTGCTATAGGTAGTCCTCTCTGGTATAAAATATGCTGACTTCGTCAACCGATCAACTATCACCCAAACAGAATCGTTCCCTTTCTTCGACCTCGGTAACCCCATAATAAAATCCATAGAGATATCCACCCATTTCCATTCTGGAATAAGTAAAGGCTGTAGAATTCTTGTTGGTCTCTGACGTTTTGCCTTCACCTACTAACAGGTAAAGCATCTAGCAACATATTCTGCTATCTACCTACGCATACCGCTCTACCAAAAGTGTCTCTTCAGGTCCTTGTACATCTTTGTTATGCCTGGATGCACTGTGTACCTAGAACGATGTGCCTCATTAAGCAACTCCTTCTTTAGCTCTGCACTAGCTGGCATAACTAATCGGCCTTTCATTCGAAGGCCTCCACCTGCTCTAATGGTCCAATCGGCTTTGGGCTCCTTAGAAAACTCCCCCTTTCAGGTTTGAATCCAAGAGTCCTTTAGCTGAGCTCCGATCACTCTATCACTCCAAGATGGATACACTGACATAGCTCCTAAAAATGCGTTGCTACCGCCAATCTCTGGCCTAAAATCAAATTGACTAAGGGTGTAAAGGTCTTGGTACAACAAACACCTCAAAGCCGCAACCCGATGTCGACTCTTCCTGCTCAATGCGTCCGCCACGACTTTCGCCTTCCCCGGATGATACTGAATCACAAACTCGTAATTCTTAACAAACTCAACCCATCGTTGTTATCTCTGATATAGTTCCTTCTGAGAAAATAGGTATTTCAGACTCTAGTGGTCTGTGAATAACTCGAACTGCACCCCGTATAGGTAATGTCTCCATGTCTTCAGTGCAAAGGCTACTGCTGCTAGCTCCAAGTCGTGCGTAGGATAGTTCTGCTCATGCGTCCTCAACTGTCGAGATGCATAAACTACTACTCTCTGGGTCTGTATCAAAATGCCTCCTAGGCCCACTAATGACGCATCGGTATAGACAATAAATGTCCTATCACTGCTCGGGATAGTCAAGATCGGTGTTGTAGCTAACTTAGTCTTCAAGGTCTCAAAGGCCTTCTGGCACTCCGTGCCCCAAATAAACTGTACACCCTTCTTTGTAAGGCGTGTAAGTGGTGTGGTAATCTTCGGGAAGTCCTGAATAAACTTTTTGTAATAGTCGGCTAAACCTAAGAAGCTATGAATCTCAATAACTGTCACGCTCCGCTTCCTAAAATACCAGGAAATCGAGACGCGAGCAAGCCCGCGACGTATTAGACTGAGGAGAAATAAGTGTTAGACCTCGTCTTCTCAATCTAATAAGCTAAGCGTCAAGCAATATAAAGCGAAGGCACAGGTCCCCGATCACAGTCAGCAAGAATATAATAAACAACTCAGAACAAAAATATACATATTACAACTGAAATATCATCCCAGGCATAATATTCGGGTCAACATGCCTTGATACAAAACGATCTGAATGAAATACTAGAAAATATAATATACATCGATCAGACTAGAACGGAAAGTGCTACAAAAGTAAACAAGGAACATCAAACAACTAAATGAAATAACTAAGCTTTAGCTTCTGGGTCGTCTGGCTTCGGCATATCTCCAAGCTAGACATGTCAGTCATCTAAATCTGACGTACACCAGAGAAAACAGGTAAACGTCAGCGTGCATGGCACACAGTAAGATCCCACAAAACGAATGAAACGATCAAAAACCCAAGAGGAAAACGATACAAATAAAGAAATGATAAAAAGACGTGTAGCAGGAGATCCAACAAAATCAATCAAGTAACAAGTCGATCATGCGGCTAGTCATCAGAATAATCATCTAAGTAACAAGATCATACGACTAGATAGAATTAATACTTAAAAATCTATAATGAGAGACGTAGTACGTTGAACGAAATAATCCAAACAAGAAAACCCTTATGTATATACCATATGTCTCAAATTGTAGATAATTAAATATTAATCCCGATCTATGTATGGAAAGAAAAACTACTAGCCTACATCTCACAAGAAACCATAATCATCCAAGTAACATGGTCATACAACTAGCCATCCTATCACAACTCACTGGTCCGTATCTCACAACTCGTACTCATCCAAGTAACGACGTCAGGTAACTGGTTTGTGTCTCATAACAACTCGCAATCATCCAAGTATCGATGTTATGTAACTAGCCATTCTATAACAGGACACCAGTACATATCTCACACAAAGTCAACGCTCCTATCATCGGATATTGACAGTTCACAAATCCCCTACGTGCACCCAATACGTCGCTACATTGGATCAGTCAGAGGGCTACACGTAATCCGATTCCGGCCTAGTTCGAACTCAAGCAAGAATCAGGTGAATATTAAACTCACAGACTAAAGTGACTATACTGGCTTTACTTTGACCCAACAAACTAACCCCAAGCTACACTGGATCATGGGGCGAGCCTGGAAGATACATCAACAGCTATATCAGATCACATAAACATGGACTTCCTCATCCCAACTCTTCTCGTTTTTATAAGCCAACCATAATTCTCATTAAAACCGAGTTTACCACCTAAACTCAGTCAACGCATGCACACATGTCACTAAGTCCGTTCATGACGCACGAAGCCACTAAGTCATGAATTACTAGGGGTTCTCAAATACAACAGAAAACAATAAATACAACCAATCATGTGCAACAATATCATGGCATATCACATAACTAAAATGAGAATCACTAATCACGAGATTTTCAAAAATAATCTTTTAAAATAATAAATTTATTTACTTCAAAATGATTTCTTTATCCAAAATAAATTATTTATTTCTTGTTATAATTATCCAAAAATTTTCATTTTCCAAAATAACTCCTTTTAAATAATCTAAAAACATTCTTTAAATATTCTTTTTAATATTTCCTCTCACAAAATAATTTCTTTTCTAATTATAATTAATCTAAAATAATTCCCTTTTCAAAATAAATTTCTTTAATTTATTTATGATTATTCTAAAAAGATTCTTTTTCCAAGATAATTCCTTTTAAATTATTATAATTATCCAAATGGTTTCTATTCTTAAAATAAATTCCTTTAAAATTAACAAAATTATCTAGAAATGATTTTGCTACCAAAATAAATTCTTTTAATTTATCATAATTATTATGAAAATATTATTTATCATATCATCATGATTTATCTAATATTATTCATCAACAATCCCATGCAGATAATTATATCACAAACTAATCTATGTAACCAATTACTAACAGATATAAATATTAAAATGACAAGTCAACGAGCAAGAGGGATCTTGCCTCGGGGTATTGTCGAACGAATCGACTGCGGCGGTTTGAGGTTATCGGCGTCGTCATGAGATTGCTGGAGGTGGGCTCGTGTGGAGGAGAGCGAGTGGCAGTGACAAAGGAGAGTTCAGGGGGAGCACGAGGTGAAGGGGCGGAGCTTGGGGAAGATGGAGGGTCTGATGGAGGGTCGAGGCAAGGGTGAGGACGGTGAGGATCTGGCGTCGGGTTTAGGTGAGCAGCCCGACAGTTTGGGGTGGTGCGGTCGTTGGCAGAAGGAGTTGTCGGAGCTCGACGATGGCGAGCAGGCGAGTTCAGGGGCAAAGCTCAAGGACTGAGCTTAGGGTGGCTCGAGCTCAGGTTGGGAGCGGCCATGGCTGGCGGTGATGGAGACAAAGGGAAGAGGGAGGCGGAGCTCTTGGAGGTGACGGAGCTAGGGTTGGCATCGGAGATGGAGGAGGTAGAACTGCTAGGCGTCGGGCGGAGAAGCTGTGTGTTCAGCGGAGTTTGGCGATGAGTGGAGGAGCTGTGGGTTCAAGGAGAGGGGGTGACGGTGGTGTGGGGCCTCGGTGGTCGGAGCTCTGGAGTTGTTGAACGGTGTTGAGAGGAGACGGAGAAGGTGGAGAGGCTTGGATGGTGATGGAGATCTGCGGTGACGACAGGGAGACGATGATGACGAGAGGCGGAGTGTAGGGACGTGGTGAGATCGACAGAGAGAAGAAGAGGGCGGGTCTGAGCTCAGGTCATGGGGGAGGAAGAGCTCGGCTGTAGTGAGAGGGAGATGGAGGACGAAGGGAGAAAGAGGGGAGTTGGGCTTCTTTGATGGAGGAGATGAAGTGAGAGAGAGAGACAGAGTGAACTGATAGAGAGTGAGAGAGATGGCGTGGGGGACAACTGATGAGGGATGGGCGTGATGGGGTTTCTTAGAGAGAGTGAGAGGGGGATGTCGGCGGATAGGGGTGGGGTCAGAGAAGTGAGGCGTGCGGGGAACAAGGTGGGGATTTTGGGGAGTGGGGTAGGAGAGAGAGAGAAAATGAGAGAGATATATCATAGGTGGGAGAGGAAAACACAAGGAAAAATATACCCATTTAAAATAATATAATAATAATAACAACAATAATGAATAACCAACATTAATTTAAAAGTCTTTACCATAAAAACTAATTTATAGTTAGCAATACCATTAAAATAAATATAAAAATCATATTTTTAAATCATAAAATCCTAGAAAATTAGGAAAAATACAAATACTCTTTTGAAAAATAATATTTAATATTTAAATACTAGAAAAAATTATTTAAAGCGGTATCGAAAATCACGGATGAGGGTATCGCTATCGCATCTCAGACTCAGTCTCCCAAGTCAACTCCCCAGGAGAATCTGGGTACCACATCACACGAACGAGCGTGACGATCTTGTTCTAGAGAGTCTTCTCTCTTCGGTCCAGGATCACCACAGGCTACTTCTTGTATGTCAGATCAGGTCACACCTCAATCTCCGAGATATCTACGACATGACTCAGATCTCCGACATATCTCCGCAACTGAGAAACGTGGAATACGTCATACACTCCAGCCAATGCAGGTGGTAATGCAAGTCAATACGCCACTTCTCCAATTCTCTCTAATACGTCGAAAGGTCCTACATATCGCGAACTCAACTTCCTATGCCTTTCAAAGCGAATGATGCCTCGATTGGGGGGAATCTTCAGGAACACGTGATCACCTAGCTAAAACTCCAAGTGTCGACGCTTCGCATCTGCCCAATGCTTAAATCGGTCCTGCGCTATGCGAAGTCGCTCCCGAATGATCCTGACAGCATCAACTGACTTGGCAACCAGCTCGGTCCCAAAAATCTCTCGCTCACCAACATCGTCCTAACTCAAAGGAGAGTGGCACTTCCTCCCATACAATGCCGCGAAAGGGGCCATTCTAATGCTAGCATTGAAGCAATTGTTGTATGCAAACTCTACCAGATGTAGATGGTCTTCCCACGACCCGTGAAGGTCAAGCATACAAGCTCTAAGCATATCCTCCAAAATCTGAATAGTCCTCTCTAACTGCCCATCGGTCTGAGGATGATAAGCTGTGCTAAAACTGAGATTAGTCCCAAGACTCGCCTGCAAACTCTTCCAAAAGTCAGAAGTAAATCGGGTATCGCGATCCGAAACGATGCACACTAGAACTCCGTGCAATCAAAAAAATCTCCTCCATGTATCTCTGAGCAAGATGCTCCGTCGACTGTCCCACTCGGAAAGGAATGAAGTGAGCCGATTTGGTTAATCGATCTACGATCACCCAAACATCGTTATTCTGTCTAGCGCTCCGAGGTAAGCCAGTAACGAAGTCTATGGTGACATGCTGCCATTTCCACTCCGGAATGGGCAACAGCTGTAGTAGACCTGCGATGCGCTGATGCTCTGCCTTCACCTGCTGACACACAAAGCACTTTGCCACACTACGAGCCACATCTCTCTTCATACCACGCCACCAAAAATTCAACTTCAAATCCTTGTACATCTTCGTGCCTCTAGGGTGAATAGAGTACGGTGAGCTATGAGCTTCTCGTAATATCTCTTCTCAAACATCTCCTTCTGGTACGCAGATACGACTCCCAAATCGTAAGGATCCATCCTCATGAACAATAAATTTCGGCCGAAGACCAGCCACTGCTAACTCTCTGCACTTCTAAAGAAATGAGTCACCTGCTTGTGCAGCCTTGATTCGCTCGACCAATTTCGATTGAATCTGAAGATTCATCAAAGAAACAGTGACTCCTGGAAGAAGAACTTCTATACTCATATCCCTCACTTCCTGCTAAAGTCTCCACTGAGCCATGAGGGTCATGATCGCCGGCAAACAGTTCAAAGCATCTGGTACTATATTAACCTTGCCAGGGTGGTACTGAAGGTCAATGTCGTACTCTGTCATCAGCTCCAACCATCGGCGTTGTCTCATGTTGAGCTCCTTCTGAGTAAATATGTACTTCAAGCTCTTGTGATCAGTGAAAAACTTCACTTGCTCTCCCAACAGATAATGCCTCCAAAGCTTAAGGGCGAATATCACAGCTGACAACTCTAGGTCATGGGTAGTACAATTCTATTCATGCTTCTTCAACTGACGAGAAGCATATGCTACCACATGACCATTCTGCTGAAGAACGCATGCTAATCCTCTACCTGATGCGTCGCAAAACACCTCAAAGTTCCCGCTCTTATCTGGTATCATCAAGACCAGGGCCGAGATCAGTTGAGACTTCAACTCCTCAAGCGTCTACTCACAAGTGTCGAACCAGACAAAGTTAATATCCTTCCTCGTAAGTCGTGTCATCGGCTCCGCAATCTTCAAAAATCTCTAATGAAGCGACGATAGTAACCAGCTAATACCAGGAAAGTCTTAATATCAGGCACCGACTTAGGGGTAGGCCAATCTTGAACAACAGCTACTTTCTCCGAATCCACAGATATGCCGTCTCCTAACACCACATGTCCTAGAAACACAATGCGGTCTAGCCAGAATTAACACTTACTATACTTGGCGAATAGCCGATATTCTCTCAAGGTCTTCAACACGTGCCGCAAATGCTCTGCATGCTCCGCTTCACTCTTAGAGTACACTGGGATATCATCAATAAAGACTTCCACAAATTTGTCTAATACATCATAGAATACCCGATTCATCAGGTTCATGAATATCGCCGGTGCATTAGTCACACCAAACGGCATCACTAAGAACCCATAATGTCCATATCTCGTCCGGAATGCAGTCTTGGGAGATCAGAATCCTTAACCTTCACCTGGTGATACTCGCTCTGCAAATCTAGTTTAGAAAATACTCTCGATCCTCCCAATTGGTCGAAGATATCATCGATAACGGGAAGAGGATACTTATTATTTACCGTCACAGCATTCAACTCTCGGTAGTCAATGCACATCCGCTTGGATCCATCCTTCTTACCCACAAGCAACACAGGTGCTCCCCAGGCCAATACACTAGGTCGTATCAAGCCTCTCTGTAATAGATCATCCAATTAAGTCTGAAGCTTTGCCAACTCAGCCGGAGGCATACGATAAGGGGTCTTGGAGATCGGAGCAGTCCCAGGCTTCAATTCTATAGAAAACTCAATTGCTAGATCCGGTGGTAACCCGTAAATGTCATCGGGAAATACATCTTCAAATTCCCGAACTACAATTGGCTTCTCAGGTTCCACCTGCATGGCAACAATCGCCGCCTTCTTCGGTCTAGCTCTATGCTTCACAGGTCCAGGCGAGATACTGCCATTGAGGAATTCAAACCTTGGGTGATCCGATATCTCAAATACCATATTTCTACGGCGACAATCGATGGTGGCAAAGAATGACCCCAACCAATCCATTCCAAATACTACATCAAAGCTTGGCAAAATCAATCACCAAAAACTTTGTAAAGAGTTCTCTCCCGCAGATGACCACAGGGCAGGCTTCATAACCACTGGATGCTACTAAGACACCACTATCAGTGTTGATATTCCAGTCAGTAGTCAGAGGAGTTATAGGAAGTGAGTGGGTACTCGCAAATCGACGAGACAGGAAACAATGGGAAGCTCCAGAGTCAAAGAGTGATAAAGTAGGAACGGAAGAAATAAGAACCTGGCCTATTACAGGAGGAGGTAAATGCAACTAAACTTAGCACTCATACAAAAATCCTATCATGATATCATCAGGTAATGCTAAATAAGGAAAATTCATATACAAGAAAAACTAAGAACGAACAGTTCTTACCAGTGATAACCTGGTCATTCGCCTCAGCTTCCACAACTGACATCATGAATGTCTGACGCGGTGGTTACTGCCTCTGCGCCTGCTGATAAACCTACTTCTGTGGAGGAAAAGGCCCTGCTCGAGGATAGGGTCCGTAATGAGCCGGAGCTATTGGGTCTAGTCGAGGTGGAGCTGGAAGAGCTGCCCGAACTGGAGGTGGATGTAAGCTGGTCTGGTGCCATTGTGGACATTTCCAACTGATATGGTCAGGGGATCCACAGGCGTAGCATAGACGAAGACGCATGCGGCACTCCTGCTAGGTATGCCCAGTGTAGCCATAATAGGTACACTTCGCCGAAAGTTGGTTGCGAGTCCGCACTCCAAGACGCTGATAGGGATCGTCCTGAGGAAGCGGCTACCGCTGGGAAAACAGCCACCTCTGCGGAGCCTGCTGCTGCCTAGGAGGAGGACGCTCGATATTCCGGGCTGGAGCTGCTGGTGCTCTACTCTGCATCACATGTGGATCTTCAGGCTCCTTTTGAACACTCTCGATCTCACGTGCTGCATCCAGCATAGCGTCATGAGTCGTGAGGGCCCTACCAGCCAGAGCCAACCTGATGTACTTGTCCAGACCCTTCTGGAACTAATGCCTCCTAATAGTGGGGTCTGTAACCAAGTGGGGAGCATATCGACTGAGGGAAGAGAACTCGGCTTCATAATCATTGACTGATCGACCTCCCTGCTTGAGCTCGACAAATCTACACAAAAACTCATCCTGGGCAGACTGGGGAAAATACTTCATGTTGAAGCGTTACGTGAACATCTCCCATAGGATCGGCCTCTCCAGGTGCGTCTTCTCAGCAGCCCACCAGATTCGAGCCGTATATGTGAGCTAGATATCCATAAGGTCCACCCACTCTGCAAGGGCAATGCGGGTCACCATAAGGATAGTCTCGGCAACCTTCAAGAACTCTTCTGTTGCTAGAGGCTCTTCGGCACCGGAGAAAGAAGGAGGTCACATATACCAGAACTGTCTAACACCAGGCTCTGAGCGAGGGGGATGCTGGTGCTAAGGCCCCTGCTGCAAATGCCCAGCTAAGAACTGCTGGTTTGTCACCAGCCCCTGAATCATCACCAAAAGCTATCGCGGATCAACTCCAGGCATCTGACCACTGCTACTGGATGGGTTACTATTACTCCGTGTACCCACCATGGTTCTAAAGGAAATGCGAGAATCAAGATCGTTAGAGGAAGAATAGTCTCATGGATGAAACAGCGATATGCGTCTAAATCATCTATTATATTCTCACAAGAGGAAACTTGGGACCGTGACTCGAGACCGTGACCTACATGGGCCACCAGAAAAACCTGTCACGCCCCGTTTCCATAAATACCAGGGAATCGGGACACGATCAAGCCCGTGACGTATTAGACTAAGGAGAAATAAGTGCTAGACCCCATCTTCTCAATCTAATAAGCTAAGCGTCAATCAATATAAAGCGAAGGCACAGGTCCCCGATCACAGTCAGCAAGAATATAACAAACAACTCAGAACAAAA
This sequence comes from Asparagus kiusianus, assembly GCA_022839385.1. Lineage (NCBI taxonomy): Eukaryota > Viridiplantae > Streptophyta > Magnoliopsida > Asparagales > Asparagaceae > Asparagus > Asparagus kiusianus. The sequence goes on from BQKN01065064.1 coordinate 293,015, forward strand.
ATATACATATCACAACTGAAATATCATCCCAGCCATAATATTCAGGTCAACATGCCTTGATACAAAACGATCTGAATGAAATACTAGAAAATATAATATACATCGATCAGACAGGAACAGAAAGTGCTACAAAAGTAAACAAGGAACATCGAACAACTAAATGAAATAACTAAGCTTCAGCTTCTGGGTAGTCTGACTCCGGCATATCTCCAATCTAGACATGTCCGTCATCTAAATCTGATGTACACCAGAGAAAATAGGTGTACGTCAGCGTGCATGGCACACGGCAAGATCCCACAAAACGAATGGAACGATCGAAAACCCAAGCGGAAAACGATACAAATACAGAAATGACAAAAAGACGTGTAGCTGGAGATCCAACAAAATTAATCAAGTAACAAGTCGATCATGCAGCTAGTCATCAGAATAATCATCCAAGTAACAAGGTCATACGACTAGATAGAATTAATACTTAAAAATCTATAATGAGAGACGTAGTACGTTAAGCGAAATAATCCAAACAAGGAAATCCTCATGTATATACCATATGTCTCAAATTGTAGATAATTAAATATTAATCATGATCTATGTATGGAAAGAAAAACAACTAGCCTACATCTCACAAGAAACCATAATCATCCAAGTAACATGGTCATACAACTAGTCATCCTATCACAACTCACTGGTCCGTATCTCACAACTCGTACTCATCCAAGTAATGATGTTAGGTAACTGGTCTGTGTCTCATAACAATTCGCAATCATCCAAGTATCAATGTTATGTAACTAGCCATTCTATAACAGGACACTAGTACATATCTCACACAGAGTCAACGCTCCTGTCATCGGATATTAACTGTTCACAAATCCCCTACGTGCACCCAGTACGCCGCTACACTGGATCGGTCAGAGGGCTACACGCAATCCGATTCTGGCCTGGTTCGAACTTAAGCAAGAATCAGGTGAATATTAAACTCACGGACCAAAGTGACTACATTGGCTTCACTTTGATCCAACAAACTAACCCCAAGCTACACTGGATCATAGCGCGAGCCTAGAAGATACATCAACATCTATATCCGATCATATGAACATGGACTTCCCTATCCCAACTCTTCTCCTTTTTCTAAGCTAACCATAATTCTCATTGAAACTCGGGTTCACCACCTAAACTCAGTCAACGCACGCACACATGTTATTAAGTCCGTTCATGACGCACGAAGCCACTATGTCATGAATTACTAGGGGTTCTCAAACACAACAGGAAACAATAAATACAACCAATCATGTGCAACGATATCATGTTATATCACATAACTAAATTAAGAATCACGAATCACGAGATTTTCAAAAATAATCTTTTAAAATAATAAATTTATTTACTTCAAAATGATTTCTTTATCCAAAATAAATTCTTTATTTCTTGTTATAATTATCCAAAAATAATTCCATTTTCTAAAATAACTCCTTTAAAATAATTCTAAAAACATTCTTTAAATATTCTTTTTAATATTCCTCTTACAAAATAATTTCTTTTCTAATTACAATTAATCTAAAATAATTCCCTTTTCAAAATAAATTCCTTTAATTTATTTATGATTATTCTAAAAAGATTCTTTTTCTAAGATAATTTCTTTTAAATTATTATAATTATCTAAAAGGTTTTCGTTCTCAAAATAAATTCCTTTTAAATTAATATAATTATCTAGAAATGATTCTGCTACCATAATAAATTCTTTTAATTTATCATAATTATTCTGAAAATACTATTTATCATATCATTATGATTTATCTAATATTATTCATCAATAATCCCACACAAATAATTATATCACAAACTAATCTATGTAACCAATTACTAATAGATATAAATATTAAAATGACAAGTCAACGAGCAAGAGGGATCTTACCTCGGGGTATTGTCGAACAAATCGACTACGGCGGTTTGAGGTTATCGGCGTCGTCGCGAGGCTGCTGGAGGTGGGCTCGCACGGAGGAGGGCGAGTGGCAGCGGCAGAGGAGAGATCAGGGGGAGCACGAGGTGAAGGGGCGGAGCTTGGGGAAGATGGCGGATCTGATGGAGGGTTGAGGCGAGGGTGAGGACGGTGAGGATCTGGCGTCGGGTTCAGGTGAGCATCCCGATGGTTTGGGGTGGTGCGGTCGTCGACGGAAGGAGTTGTCGGAGCTCGACAACAGCAAGCAGGCGAGTTCAGGGGCAGAGCTCAAGGACTGAGCAGACGGTGGCTCGAGCTCAAGTTAGGGGCGGCCATGGCTGGCGGTGATGGTGACAAAGGGAAGAGGGAGGCGAAGCTCTTGGATGTGACGGAGCTGGGGTTGGCGTCAGAGATGGAGGAGGTGGAACTGCTGGGTGTCGGGCGGAGAAGTTGTGGGTTCAGCAGAGTTTGGCAACGAGCGGAGGAGCCGTGGGTTCAAGGAGAGGGGGCTGACGGTGGTGTGGGGTCTCGGTGGTCGGAGCTCTAGAGTTGTTGAACGACGTTGAGAGGAGACGGAGAAGGTGGAGAGGCTTGGATGGTGATGGAGATCTGTGGTGACGACGGGGAGACGATAATGGCGAGAGGCGGAGTGCAGGGACGTGGTGAGATCGACGAAGAGAAGAAGAGGGCGGGTCTGAGCTCAGGTCATGGGGGAGGAAGAGCTCGGCTGTAGTGAGAGAGAGATGGAGGACGAAAGGAGAAAGAGGGGAGCTGGGCTTCATTGACGGAGGAGATGAAGTGAGAGAGAGAGACAGAGTGAACTAAGAGAGAGTGAGAGAGATGGCGTGGGGGACAACTAATGAGGGATGGGCGTGATGGGGTTTCTTGGTGAGAGTGAGAGGGGAATGACGGCGGATGGGAGCGAGGTCAGAGAAGTGAGGCGCGCGGGAACGAGGTAGGGATTTTGGGGAGTGGGGTAGGAGAGAGAGAGCAAATGAGAGATATATATCATAGGTGGGAGAGGAAAACACATGAAAAATATACTTATTTAAAATAATATAATAATAATAATAATAATAATGAATAACCAATATTAATTTAAAAGTCTTTACCGTAACAACTAATTTATAATTAGCAATACCATTAAAATAAATATAAAAATCATATTTTTAAATCATAAAATCCTAGAAAATTAGGGAAAATACAAATACTCCTTTGAAAAATAATATTTAATATTTAAATACTAGAAAAAATTATTTAAAGCAGTACCGAAAATCACGGTCCTTACAGTAACCATCTTCGGCGGTTCCTAATCGAGTACTATCGAAACCTTAGCTGGATCCACTGTAATGCCCTCTCTGCTGATAGCGTGGCACAAAAATCTGACATCTGATAGCCAAAACTCGCACTTGCTGAACTTGGCATATAACTGATGCTCCTGTAAGGTCTGCAATGCTAATCGTAGATGCTGCTCGTGTTCTGCCTCCGATCTCGAATCGATAAGAATATCGTCGATAAATACAATCACTAAAATTATATGTTATAGCTTATAAAATTGTAAATTTTCTCTAAAATTATTTGTTAATGGGTCAAAATGTTTAAAAATAACCAAATATTATGGGTTATAGCTAATAAAATTATGAATTGTTTTATCCTTAAAATTATTCACCTGTGGGTAAAAATGACTAACAATGACAAAAAAAATCTTGCATTATAGCTCATGAAATCATGAATTTAGGACTCCGCGAAATTATTTACTAATGGGTCGAAACAATTAAGCATGGCAAAAAATTGTGTATTATAACTCATGAAATTGTTAGTTTTAACCTCTACATAATTATTTGCCAGTAGGTTGAAATGACTAAGAATAGCCAAAAAAACATGTATTGTAGCTCATGAAATTGTGATTTTTTGCCTTCACAAGATTATTTGCTAATGGGTCAAAATAACTAAAAATGGCTAAAAATCGTGCGTTAGATCTCATGAAATTTAAGGTTTGGCCCATGATACTATTTGACAATGGGTCAAAATGAATAAGAGTGGCTAAAAACTGTGGGTTATAGCTAATGAAATCAAGTATTTTAGCACCCACGAAATTATTTCTGATTGGTCCAAAACAAAAATGGCCAAAATTTGTGATTATAGCTCATGAAATTATGAATATTGGCGTCTGCGAAATTATTTGTCAATGGGTCAAAACTACTACAAATGGCCAAAAATCATGTATTATAGCTCATGAAATCAAGAAATATGACCTCCACAAAATATTAGCCAATGGATCAAAATGACTAAAAATGGCCTAAAATTGTGGGTTATGGATCTTGAATTGTGAATCTTGACCTCTGTGAAATTATTTGTAATGGGACGAGATGACTAAAAATAGCCAAAAATCATGCATTACAGCTCATAAAATCATGGATTTTGATCTCTATGAAGTTATTTATCAATCGACCAAAATTTCTAATAATAGCAAAAAATGTGTGTCATAGCTCGTGAAATCATGAATATTGACCTATTTTGTGATATTATTCGCCAATGGGTCAAAATGACTAAAAAGGCCAAAAATCATGCTTATAGCTCATGAAATCTTGATATTTGCCTCCGTGAAGTTATAGACGCCAATGGGACGAAATGACTAAAAATTGCCCAAAATTGTGAGTTATAGCTCACGAAATCTTGAATTTTGTCTTTCACGGACTTATTTGCCAATTGGTCTGAATGAGTAAAAATTGTGGGTCATATCTAATGAAATTGGGGTTTCCAATCACAACTAAATTATATGTCAATTGGTCAAAATTACTAAAAATTGCTAGAAATTGTGCGTTGTAGCTTCTAAAATAGTGAATTTTAGCCTCAACAAAGTCATTTGCCTTTGCATCAAAATGTCTGAAAATGGCTCAATATCATGCATTATAGCTCATGAATAATAAATTTTGTTCTTTGCAAAATAATTTGCCAATGGGTACAAAGTACCAAAAATAATTAAAAATCATATGTTATAGGTCATGAAGTCATAAATTTTTGCCTCGTCAAAATTATTTGACAATGGGTCTAAATGACTAAAAGTTATCAAATATCATAAGATATAGCTCATAAAATTAAAAAATTTGAAAACTACAAGATTGTCTGCCAATGGGTCGAAACAACTAAAAAGGGCAAAGAATCATGAGTTATAGCTAATGAAATCGTGAATTTTGGTTTCCACAAGATTATTTTCCAATAGTTGAAATTACTAAAAATGTTCAAAATAATGGTTTATAGCTCATAAATCATCAATATTAGTTTCTGTAAAATTATTAATCAATGGGTCAAAATGACTAAAAATGGCCAAAACTATGGGTTATAGCTAATGAAATCGTGAGATGTGATCTCCAAGAAATATGGGTCAAAACGACTAAAAATAGAAAAAAACATGTATTACAGCTCATGAAATCATATATTTTGACCTCCATAAAATTATTTGTCAATGGCTTGAAATGACTAAAACTGGTCTAAAATCATGGATTATAGCTCATGATATCACGAATTTTGACCTCTATGAAATCATTTGTCAATGGGTCATGATGACTAAAATGGTTAACAATTGTGTGTTATAAATCATGTGATTATGAATTTTGACCTCTAAGAAATTATTTGCCAAGATGTCAAAATGACTAAAATTGTCTTAAAATAATGCGTTATATCTCATAAAATCATAAATTTTAACTATTTTGAATCTTTTTCCCATTGGTCAATGTTTGGTGGAAAATTTGCAGTAAAATGAATGAAAGAAAATTGACTTGTATTCCCTCGATCTTAATTACAATTTGAATTCCGATTATAAAAGAGAGGAAAATGATCTGGATTCTCCCCTTTCTTTAATTCTGGGTTCTTCACGGTGGCGATAAAGTGCCTCCTTCGAATGCTCGCATCGAGTTTGCTCTCCGTTGACGATCCGAATGTCTTGATTCACTGGAACGATATCTTCTCCTCACGATTTGACGCTATGGAGAACTTGTGTGGCAAGTTTAAAACTCTAAACGAGTTGATAACTCAGAGCAAGTTTAAACTCTTGAAAAAGAGTTGATTTGAACCGAAAACCAGTTAATAGCCAAGTGAATTTGTTGTTGCTTAAGGATGTCTCAAGATCTCCTTGTTGCCAAGTATTTCTCTCCAGCCGATCTCCTCAAAAGCCAGCCTTTGATCTCTTCTTCGCTGCTGGAAAGAGGATCGATCCGAGAGCCCCTAAAAACCGAGCCTAAACTCAGTTGAGTTTTCTCCTATTTATAGGAGATTAAGGGGTGTAACCAACCCCTAAATCTGCTCCAACATGGGCGAGAATCCCTCAAATATGGGGGAAACGATTCTGAAACCGTTCGACTCATGTTTGAATGAGTCAAATGCCCAAGTTGGCATTCAGGACCCTAACTCCGCGTTTTAAACTGGAGACGTGAAGTTGGGCACCCGCTGGATGTTGAAAAACGTGAGGGCTGCCAGCGTTTTGTTTGCTGAGGGTTAGAAACGCGAGGGTCGTCTGCGTTTCAAGAACTAAAACGCAAGGGTGAATTCCGCGTTTTAGAAGGAGCTAATGACTTATAGCTTCTTCCGTAGAGCGTTGCAAAGACCATTGTTCAGTAATCTTCGTCTTAGCTCCTTGAAAATATGAGAGTCGTCAGATTGTAACTCCCGATATTGATTGTGAAGGCTTTTGATTAGAGCTTTCATCAGTTGTTACGAAGGTCATCAGATTGTAATATTTATCGATCTACGTGAAAGTCTTCAAATTGTAATCTTCTGGAAGTTGTCAGATTGTAACTTCCATTATCAGTGTTTGATGGGGATTGGCTATCTGTTGTGATTTTTAGACAGCCTACAGTCAAAACAATTAAAAATGGCCAAAAATGTGTTATAGTTCATACAATCATAAACTTTGTCTCTGTAAAATTATTTACCAATGGGCCAAAGTGAACAAAAATGGCAAAAATAAATGCGTTATAGCTCATAAAATCGTGAATTTTGACCTCTTCAAATTTATTTGTTAATGTGTTGAAACAACTAAAAATGTCCAATTTTTTTTTAATTTTAGTCTCCGGGAACTGTTTGCCATTAAGTTGAAATGACTAAAAATAGCAAAAAAGCATTATAGCTCATGCAAGCATGAATTTTACCTCCAAAAAATTATTTGCTAGTGGGTTGAAATGACTAAAAATGACCAAAAAATTTGGTATTATAGTTAATAAAATCGTGAATTTTCCCCTCCACAAAATTATCTGCCAATGGGTCAAAATGAGTAAAAATTATAAAAATTCATGTGTTATAGCTCATGAAATCTTAAACTTTGCCTCTATAAAATTATTTGCCAATTGGTTGAAAGGACTAAAATTGCCTAAAATCTTGGGTTGTAGGTCACAAACTCTTGAATTTTGGCCTCAAGTAAATTATTTGCTAATGGGTCTGAATGATTAAAAATTAGCAAATATCATAGGTTGTAGCTCAAGAATCTGAGAATTTTGAACACCACAAATTTTGTTTCCAATGGGTCAAAATGTCTAAATATGGTTAAAAATCATGCGTTATCGGTAATGAAATCGTGAATTTGGATCTATCTAAAATTATTTGAAAACATGTTGAAATGACTAACAATGGCCAAAATTTATGGGTTATATATAATAAAATCAAGAATTCTAGCCTCCAAAAACTTATTTGCCAATTAATCGAAATGACTAAAATTGGCAAGAAAAATCATGTGTTATTGCTCATGAAATCATAAATTTTAGCCTCAGCGATGCCAATGGGTGAAAATGACTGAACATGGCATAAAATAGACATTTCATCCATTGGATAATAGTTTCATGGGTTGAAATGACTGAAGATGACAAAAAATTCTGATGGTATAGCCTATAAAATCGTAAATTCTAGTTTCTCTAAAATTATTTGCAAATGTGTTAAAATGACTAAAATGGGCCAAAAATTATGGCTTATAGCTAATAAAATTATGAATTTTAGCATCCATGAAAATATTTATCAGTGCGTCGCAATGAAAAAAATGGCCGAAAATCATGCGTCTTAATTTATGAAATTGTGAATTGTGTCATCTACGAAATTATTTGCTAATGAGTCAAAACAACCAAAAAGGGTAAAAAAAGCATGTGTTATGGCTCACGAATCTGTGAAATTGTGAATTATGCCATCTACGAAATTATTTACTTATGGGTCAAAACAACCAAAAAGGGTAAAAAAATCATGCGTTATGGCTCATGAAATCGTGAATTTTACCCTCCATAAAATTATTTCCCATAAGTTGAAGTGACTAAAAATGGCCTAAAATAATGGGTTATACTGCATGAAATTGTGAATTTTGACATAAAATCATGAATTTTACCCTCCATAAAATTATTTCCCATAAGTTGAAGTGACTAAAAATGGCCTAAAATCATGGGTTATACCGCATGAAATTGGGAATTTTGACATCTGTGAAATTATTTGCCAATCGGTCGAGATGACTATGAATAACCAAAAATCATGCATTAAAGCTCATGAAATCATGAATTTTGAACTTAATGAATTTATTTGCCAATGTGTCAAAATTACTAAAAATGGCTAAAAATTGTTCATTACTGCTCATGTACATGACCATTGGGTTGAAATGACTAAAAATGGCCAAAAATGCATTATAGCTCATGCAATCATGAACTTTACCTTTGCAAAATTAATTAAAATTGCCAAAAATTCGTGCACTATGACTGGCTGTTGAGGAATCAAAGAATAAAAATAAAAAAATAAATAAAAATAGAGTCTCACAGGAAGAATGCTATATATGGACATCACCATCAACATCATTCCTGATGTTGCTCCCATGTATATATATAATTAATATCAGTGTATTTTTATTTTTAAGAGCTTGCAACATAGATAATTAAGTTCTAAACTCCTGATGTTGCATGCTGTCAAGCAACTTAATTAATAGGCATTTTGTTACCTTTCTTAATGCCTGATCTTGACACCATGCTGGCAACAGTCTCCTTACTATGAGCCTTCCATCTCCATTGTCTTCAACTTCTCTATAGTTATTTTAAGCATACTAGTATAGTGCACGTGTGTTGCACGTGAAATTATATTTGTTTCTTGTTCTAAAATTTTTAATTATATAAGAACTTATCTAACACAATGGATAAATATAGTTGTTACCTTGTCATGTATAAATATATATTACAATGTTCACTCATAAAGATAACTACAAATGAACCACAAATATAAAAAGGTTTAATCGAGTTTAAATATTTTGATAGGTTTAATAGTAAATTTAACAAATTGTAAGAGTTAAAGTGTTTTAAAATTAGCATTGCATGAGAGTTTTTGAGGGAGAATTATCATGTTTGCATGACTGATGGTACTTGATAAGAGCCCCAAATTACTTCACACCACCAACAAATCAAGTAGTGTTAAGCCTCTACACAATCACCGACAAATCTAATACTATTATAAAAGTGTGTTGCCATGTTAAAATATTTCTTCCGAAAATACTCTCCAGTTATGCTAAAACACATACATGCATGCATAAAAACACATATATGAATACATAAAACACATACTTACATAAACCATACCCCTTCAAATCTTTTTCATAAACACCAATTAAATTAAATGTAATAAATACACCTCCAATTTGTGTTCACTATCATTAGAAAATTAATTCAATTAAACTCCTTCTTTATTGTTATATAATAATAACTCAATATAATAATATATATTAACATGTACTAAAGAAATGATAACAAAAAATAAATATTTATAATTAGATTAATGGGAATATTAAACATTTGATGTTAATAAACCAATAAATACTTAGCAATATATTAATAATTATTTATAATATATCAAGTATATCATGAGTAAGCGTAAAAGTCCCAAGGCAACAAGGCGTTCGGATTCTTTTATAGGCATTTACTTCGTAATCAATAGATATGGGTGTGCTTTATAATTATTTTAGTTTATAACAACTTATTGTTAAAAATAATAAATACATACATGTTTTTTCAGAAACATGCAAACATAATTGTAGGCTATCTAAAAATTATTACAGATAGCTTATTCCCATCAAACACCGATGATGGAAGTTATAATTTGACAGCTTACAGAATGCTATAATTTAAAGACTTTCACGTAGATCGATGGAGGTTACAATCTGACGATCTTCACAACAACTGATAAAAGCTCTATTCAATAGCCTTCACAATTAACATCGGGAGTGACAATCTGACAACTCTCATATTTTCAAGGAGCCAAGATGAAGGTTACAAGGTGACGATCTTTGCAACGCTCTAGCAAAAGAGACTACAAATTGACAGTCTCTTCAAATTAAAACATAGATATCTCTCAAATCGGAGGGAATTTGGCGAAATGAATAGCGCAAACCACCTTTGGAGGTTTGGTTGGCTCTGTCTCATCGAGATAGCTGATTTTCATATATAATTCGTCCAATTCCGACTTACGGTTTGAAAGTTATGACATGTTCTTCGCAGCAAGTTATGTTTTAAAGTCCGTCTGCAAGACTGGACTTCGTCTGAACATTGGACTTAGCCTGAAGCTCACCAAGCCCGCCTGAGGCTCACCTCTACATCCCATATTCAAAACATAGAGGTCGTGCCCGCGTTTTAAGTTCAAAACGCAGGGTTCATCCCCAACGTTCAAGTTCAAAATGCAGGATTCATCCCCAGCATTCCAGTTGAAAACGCAGAGGTCATTCCCGTGTTTCAAGTTCAAAACGCAAGGTTCATCCCTACCATTCAAGTCCAGGCACAGAGGTCATGGCTGCATTCCAGACTCAAAACACAGAGTTCATGCAGAGCCTAACTCTGCGTCTCAGGTCCAGAATGCGGAGTTTATTTCTGCATCTCAAATTAATAACGCTATGCAAACACTACGTGTTCAGCCTTAAGTACATGCCCAACTCTGCGTTTCAGGTCTAAAACACAGAGTTCGGGCCCAGAACGCCAGTTTTGGCGTTTGACTCATTCAAACACGAGTTGAACAGTTCCAGAAACTGTTTTCTCCCCACGATTTAAGGGGATCACCACCCTATCATGGAGAGATTTATGGGGGCGGTTACACCACATTAAACCCTTATTAAGAAGAGATTTAAGGGGCGGTTACACTCCTAAATCCCCTATAAATAGTAGGAAACTCAACTGAGTTCAGGATCATGAATTTTGGAGATCAAAAGGCTCTTTCTTTTCTGGATCAGAATTCTTAGAGATCAGCACAAGGTTTCTTGGCAGAAGAAGGATCTCGACAATTTCTTAGAGCTTTCATTAATCTTGGCTTATTAACCGAATTTTTGGTTCAAATCAACTCTGTTACAGAGTTTAAACTCGCTCTGAGTTCTTTAACTCGTCAATAGTTAATTTCAAACTTACCACGCAAGTTATACTCGATAACAATCAAGAGGAATCAACCATGTTCTAGTGAAATAAGATATTCGGATCGTCAACGGAGAGGAAACTCGACGCGAGGATTCGAGGGAGGCACTTCATCGCTACCGTGAAGAACACAGACTTAAAGAAAGGGGGAGATCTCCACCGATCTTCTTCTCTTTTGTAAATCGGGAATCCGATACCAGAAGATTGTAATTTCTTATTTTCTAAATCAGTTAGAGAGAGATTGCATTGAGAGAATTGTATTCATTCTTTGTCTAAGCCAGTTAGAGAGATAATATAATAAATCACATTCTCAATTGTCTTCTTACAAAATTTTCCCACAAACAAGAATAAAGATGCATAATATAACGCACGTATTGATATTTCAGTTTATAACAACTTATTTGTCAAAAGGCGGCAAGATGTTCGAGATTCTTATACTTGATTAAGATTTCCGGTCAACGTACCATAAAGCTCAACTGATTCACCCAATAGGTAAGTTTTATCCTTTTTTTTTCTTGAGTGAAGGTTTATTAGGAAAAAAAATCTCATTTCTTGGTTTAGTATGAGTATTAGAATCCATTAAATAAGTTTGATTTTATCGATAAATGGGTGTAGCTATCGAAAAAGTAAGGTCGGAAGGAAGGCACTAGCTTTGGAGGTATCCGAGCAGGTCAAAATCTTTAATTCTTTATTATCTATTTTTAATGTATTTTTGCTCTCATTTCTTGCCACATATCAACGTATGTATATTTTTATGTACACACCTATAGCAATGTATAGTACGTAGAAGCTAGAAAGAGACTATTAAGGATTCCGAGCTCTCTAAGTTAGGGAATCCGAATTCTCTCCAATTAGATGATAATTAGAGTAGATGTTCGACTCCTCTCCAATTAGGGGGATCCGGATCTTCTCCAATAATCTTAATATTTATCCTGCATTTGGATTTCAATAGATGAAATTAAGGCACATAGGATTTCTGCTATTGTTTTGAAAACTACTTTTCTATTAAAATCCCTTATTGTGAAAACCAATATGACAATAGTGCAAAAGAAAAAAGATTAATTGAAACAAAAGTTCCAATTTATACAACTTGTTGTTCGCGGGAAAAATCGTATCTTTCTTCACTGATTCCATTGCCATCTTAAATAACTGTTTTTCGGTTACAAAGATCCGGTCTTTTTATAAGATCCGGTCACAATGAAAATCAAATAAAATAAAAGAAAAATTATAACTTTTTATCCTTGTTTGTCGAACAAATCACGAGCTCCTGTTTTGC